>RPFO01000380.1:1406019-1521019 GCA_009746045.1 Mesostigma viride | reverse complement strand
AACATGCATCGTAATGACAGTGCCAGGGACCTGCTTGTATGCTATGCTTCTCACTTCACACACCCACTTCATTACAATGGCAAGGTTGACAAAACTACTTGACCAGGTCACATGGGTGCTGATAAAGGAGCGTAGGCCCGATTGGAATCCACTTAATACACAAGCGAAAGAAGGGAAAGGGAGCCGCGAGGGTAGCCACTGTGATGACTGCTGCGGTGATGGAATCGTCCTGTTTGTCAACGGCCCTGCCAGGACTCGCAGAGCCCCCATGCCTTACAGTCGGCAAGCGCTGCATGATCCATGCCTCAGTGCTAGCCAATCATGCCTGCCAGCGGCCTCCATGCAAACTGGCCCTGCAGGCCCTGTGCCTCACCTGCTGCAAAACACAGTATGCGGCTCTCACCTGCTGCATACCTCCGCCCCCCCCTCCCCCCCTCCCCCTAAGCATACCCTATTCATGTCACTGATAAAGTATGTATACAATATCAATGGCCCGCACCTGCGCCAGTCCCCGCACTAGAATGCTGCCTTGCCCTCACCTGCTGCAGGCGCAGAAACGCCCTATGGCTCAATAACCTGCGGCAGGCACAGCGCGCAGTGCTGCCCTCACCTGCGGCAGGCACAGCGACCGGTACTGCTCCCTCACCTGCGGCAGGCACAGCGCGCAGTGCTGCCCTCACCTGCTGCAGGCACAGCGACCGGTACTGTTCCGTCAGCTCGTCCGCATACTCCACCCAAATCTGCTGGTTTTGGCACGTGGCAGCTGCAAGCGACACTGCCGACTGCCGCTGCAAGGTGGCACGGCCCTGCAAGTGATGCGGGGGTGGGGGTGGGGGGGGGGGGGGGATGGCATCCGGAAAATGACATTCGCTCGCATGGCTTTAACTTGCTAGGTGAGTAAGTAGGGGAGTGTCTGGGTGAGCGTCTGGGTGAGCGTCTGGGTGAGTGTCTGGGTTAGTATCTGGGTGAGTGGCTGGGTGAGTGGCTGCGTGAGAGGCTGGGTAAGTGGCTGGGTAAGTGGTTAGATGAGGAGAAAGGGAAGGTGGGTGCTTGGATAGTAGCGGATTGTAGCGGTATCGTACTGAGGGTGGAGGAGCACTTTCCATAGAATGGGCTAGAAACATGTGAGGCACACGAAGGCACTGTGCGGATCGGTGCGTCATCACACCCTGCAGTACTGCTACTCTTGTATCGCTACACCTGGAACTGGCCTGCAGCCACACACATTACAGCTGCAAATCCACACTGTGCCTTTCCTTGGAAGAGTGAACTCCTGGGCTTCACCCTCGCAAAGCGTTGCGAGGAGCCTCCTCCGTGCCGTGCAAGAGTCGGTCCATCAGTCCAGCAGTTCCCAGGCTATCGCAGCCCTGTTTAGGAGTGCCGCTGGGCTTACGAACAACATCTGAATCATGCAGCGCTACCTATATACCATGTAATGAGCTGGTAGGATATCGTTGGGCTTAGGAACGACATTGCACACCATGATACTCCATACCAATACATGAAATGATGCATCGAAAAATTCATACAAGGTGATGAGCTCCTTTGCAAGCACACCTACCCTCATATACCTCGAGTTGTGGGGCACCTACCCTGGTGACGTTGAGCAGTGCAAGCGCCTGAGGCTGCGGCATCGTCACTGGGATGTCCCCCATGCGCGCGCCGGGGCCCTGTGGCGTGACCTCTGCCAGTATCGCCGCTGCCGCGGGGGACTTTGCAGATGCCAGCAGCATGCGCTTGTGCGACTCGTGTAGCACGTGTGCCGACAGCTGCCAGAGCATCTCCACAAACCTGGGGGGTGGCAGGGGGGGAAAGGAGGAAAGAAGGGTGGGAGGGGTTGGGAAACGTGGTGGAGTGGGCGTGGAATGGGCGGAGTGGTTGTGCATGTCTACATACACAGTGGGAAAGGGTACGAGGAGCTGTGACACATGCGGAGGCAATGGAAAGGACTGATACAAAAGCTTGAAAGATAGAGTGGCAGAAAAGGGGAGCGGTTGTTTATTTGTTATTTGTTAGACAGGCGTAGTAGACAAACGCGGGATGCGGGGCAATTGAGGATAAGAGGAAGAGGAGGATGCGACAATAAGGTCAGGAAGTTGTTGTTGTCACATGTGCACGGTGTGTGGCAGGACGGGGGGAGGAGTGATGCCGTGCAGTGGAGGACTGCCACTGCAGTCGTGCACTAAGATCTAGTATGGTACTAGATGCAGCACCTAGCATGGGTGCAAGTGCTCAACCCTCCCTGCTGTAGCTGGCAATGGAGGGCTGCCACCACAGCAAGGCCCAGAAGATCTTCCCTTTCATCAACGAGATGGCGCGTACCTCTCCCCGCTGCAGCTGGCGATGGAGGACTGGCGCGAGCTGTTTCGGGGGAGGCTGCCGGCATCTTCCAGCTCCTTGAGCAGGCCAAGGATGATCTGCCGTAAATATACAGGCACATTAACATGCAAGTAATAACAGAGTAATAACAAAAGGAGATATCCAGTCTGTGAGAAGGCCGAAGATGATCTGCCGTAAAAAATACGGGCCGGCCCATCAACATACAAGGAATGATACAATACACATCCAAAAGTCATATCCAGTCCAGTCCATTAACAGGCCACAGATGGTTTGTTGCAAGATGGTGGGCCACGGGGCAATTCAAGTTGTACTTCCGTCAGCTCCTCGAGCAAGCCAAGAATGATCTGATATATCCTGGCGAACCATGCAACCGTTGAGGTACAATGATACAATTGACAAAAATATCCGGCCTGTGAGCAGTGTAAGGATGACCTTTCATCAAGGAGACGACCATGATGAACACCATCATGACCATGATGACCGCATTCATAGGAATGTAGGTAGCGTGCCATGTGAAGAAAGCTCAAGGGCGATCTGTCATAAGAAGATTGCACATCGACAGGAATTGGAACACACTACCATGAGGAAAAAAGCTCAATGATTATTTTTCATTAAATTAAATCACAATGCCACCAACAGACAAGAAAATTATAATTAAAGACAGTGCCGTGAGAAGGGAGACCAGCTTGCTCTTTGCCGAGAACGATATGCCAAGCCCCATTTCCAGAGCTGAGTCTGCAAAGACAAGGGTTTTTCAAGAGACACAAATTTACAGAGAAAAGGTCGATATACATTTGTTTTTGTTGTTCAGGTCAAGCGGGTAACCGCTACCACATTGTCCTCACTGGCACGGGCCCGCCGACTGTGGTGAAGTCGCCAGTTGGCAAGAGAGAGAAGAAGGCTCCCTCTGAGGTCGATGACTATGCTAGGGATGGAATATTCAGCATACCTTCCGAAACTCCCTGGCCTGCGCTTTGTCGTAGATGGGCCACGCCAGCTGCAAAGCCTGTGGTTGCAAGGAGTGGGAGCGGCCATACCCAAACATAATCCCTTACACTCGGATCATTCACATGTAGCCGAATGAATGCAAATAACGTGTGGTATTCATTCGGGTCACCAAACGCAGAGGCCGGACCGCGAGGGTGAAGAAATGCGATGAAGTTTACCTTTTTGCTTTCCTCGGGGCGCAGCCGACTATACAGGAATTGCATGATCACTTCCATTCCTTTCTGGTTGCTCACACGGAACATGCCCGGGAAAAACTCGGCGCCATGTTTAGTAGAGGCGGCCGACGGGTCGAAGCCAAGGAGGAGCAAATTTGAGAACATAACTGATTCTATCTCAGCCAGACCGGTATCCGCTGCCACGGTCGTCCGAGAAGCCATGGTCGCTCTATTAGCAAAATACGTCAAGCTGTTTTGATTTGCTATTTTTAAACTAATAGTGATTGCCGTACGTAGGAGAAGTGCACAATTCTTTCGGCTTGGCTACCGCTCGTACTTCCCTAAATCTCGGACGTCAAACCCAGCACATCGATCAACAGCCTGCGGCAAAGGCGCGGAGTTATCGTCGTCGTCCTCCGACCATACACTGGATACCTCTTGGATAATGCCACTGCGTGCATTCTCGTCGATGGCCTTCCATAGAACTCGACTAACGGGTAACCAGATGTCCCCCTACGGATGGTATTTCCGCTTAAATGCCGGCCGTCAGAATGAAAAGTACAATACAGACGTGCGCCAATGCGTTTACAATTATCTGGGAGGCGCGATCACTTAGCCTAGCGTAATATCCTAACGTTTCATGGGAAAGGTGCGCTCAGAAGTCAGAACGAAACTCTATTGGTTTGAATTGTTCTGATACGTCGTCCCCGATGCCCGAAACTATGGCGGATGCATAAGGATTGAAAGCAATAATTTGGAAGCACGTTGAAATATGGCGCCAGCTTCGAAAACATTCTGCCTGTGCCACGATCTGACAGGCCACGCTTTGTCAAACTGACTAGTGGCTACTAGCATCTACCTGCACCTCGGAAGCAGCTGCCAGAATTGCAAATGGCAGAGTTGACTATGTGTAGGGTTGTACCGAATAGCGTTTTGGCTTGCCGAATCGGATACTCGGACCAGGGGGGTGCCCCGAACCCTATGCCGAATATGTTTGGAGCCTCCCGATACCGATACCGAATATGTTCGGAGCTGAAGGGCCCTTCCCGAATCGAACACCGAATAGTTCTCCGAACTATTCGGACGCCGATCGAATAATGACGACAGTAGCTACTATAACGTATTAGGTAGACAACTTCTATCATTTATATTAATGAGACTTATATTAATTATTTTGTATCAATTATATATTGAGATACACTTTGTGTTTAATACTTTAGACGAGCACAGTTGCCTTCCCTGCGTAGTGCATTCAGCTTTGGGGCGTTGGCCTAACTTTGAGTCGGTGGAGGCATGACCGCGCCAGCTGGTGAGTGGAGGCTGGAGGCTGCGCCGCCCGCTGGTAGGGGTACTACTATTCGATATTCGGAACTACGAATATATTCGTCGAATAGTAGGTTGTTCCGATTTCGATACCGAACATGTTCGGAAGTAGAGCTTGCCTCCCGATACCGATACCGAATATGTTCAGACGGACAGACCGTTCGCCGTATACTGAACAAATTCGGTGTTCGGTTCGGTATTCCAGGTAAATAGGTGTACGTTTATTCCAAATATAGCCAGTAGGTAATCCCTGCTAAGCCTAGGGTATCAAGATGTCAGTGGCTAAAACGGAGCCTTACTAGACCACGGAAGCCACTGGACTTCTAATGGGTTGTCATTGGGCATGTGGGTAAAGATCCTGTTTTTGCCCATGAGGTCATGAAAGATCTCAAGTGGGCTGGGCTTATCCTGGTCCGCGCCAGGGTCCCAGATTTTGTTTTGTTCATTTGCAACCATCCAGTAGCGTCGCATGCCGGAGTTCCATAGGTAAATGAAGCGTGAGAGAACCCCAGCTTTGTCGAAAACTGTGCGCCTATTGAACACCACATCGTTTCGCACCGTCCAGATTGTATATAACATGCATGTGCGGAGCCATATCCACGCTTGTTGTGAAAAGGTGAGCTCAAGGCCAGGGGTGCCAGTGATGCCAAAGATAATTGAGCGGGTAGACACCGGTATGATAGGCTCAGACGTCCAGGCTGCCCATAAACCAATCAACCAGGTCCAAACTCCCTGGAGGTTACACCATAAAAATCGGTGTTCCACAGTTTCAGTGGGGTTGGTACATAAACATGTAGCAGGGTGTTGAAATCGCCGGTGGAGGATCTCCCCGACCCCGATGGACCGGTGCATCAAGAGGTGTTGTACGTCGGTCGCGCGGCGATCAATCAGCGGGTGGTCAGCGGCGAGGGTGATGTTGCGGACCCAGGTGTGGCCAGGCCACTCAGTAGCGCCCCAGCGTGTCCGTCCGGGGTGGAATTGATGGTTTTTATGCAAGAGCATTGTGTAGCCCCACTCTGCCGTGTACTCGTAAAGGCCTTTTACAATTCTGCTGTCACCCTGATTTAGCACCCAGCCAAATTCCACTGGATCCAATGACAACATGTCCAGGCGGGTTGATCCCACATGTAGCCAAATAATAGCAGCGTCTGGAAGGTTGGGGTTGGGTTGGTATACACATGATTGTTCAAGGGACCAAGGTACAACCCGAATCCGGTGGCATAGCTGGGTGGGGAGGAACACCACTGCAGTTGTAAGTTGAGCCAGACAGCCATTGTGGCCGCTCAGCGGCGCCAGTAGTTGAACGTGCAGGGTTCCAAGGGGGAGTTCTGCGATCACCTTCCCCGAGCATGTTGCGGTCGTGCTGTATGGACAAAAGCAGCACCATTCACCAGCTTTATAGGGGGCACGGGGAGAAGTCATGAGTGTGTGCCAGCGGGGGGTATGGCTTGTACTAGCGCGGCCCAGGCAGCATAAGTAGGCATATTGGGGACCCAGGCAGCCAGTTCGTTATATGTTAAGAGGCGGTAGCAGTCACCGTGGAGAATATACAGGTGGAGAATAGTGGTTACAGGGTGGGGGGATGTTATGAAGCCTTCATAGGGGTTAGGGCCACTTAAGCATCCAAAGGGGCGATTAAGGGGGTTGAGGTATATATCATTAAAGAATAGGGGTTGGCGTGCAACTTCCTCACGTAGTGTGGGGAATAGTAGGCGGTCGGGTTTAAGTGCCATAAAGCCTTGCCATATACGAGCCCAGTACCAAGGAAGACCTCTGGTGAGCTTCGGGGAGGGGAGGCGAGCAGTAAGCAGTGCGGCTCCAGAGTGCCAGGAAATACCATTGGAGTGATGAGTAAGACGTGAGAGGGTTACACGTGCCAGAAGACATCCAGGGTGGGTGTTGACACCAATGTGGGCAGAGATAACTTGTTTGGCATACACAGACCATAAACGCCATTGCATATTGTGTAAGCCTAGTCCTCCAAGAGGCCACGGCATAAAAGACATTGACTCTCTGATCCATCCGTGTACCTGGCGGCTGAGATCGCTCGATTTTTTCCAAACAAAGTTATGCCCCAGTCGTTGAATAAGAGACACGGTGTGTTCATCCGGTGGGTGGGCCTGACCGAAGTACAGCAGCTTGGAGAACAGCAGCTGGTTCGTAACGAGGACCTTGCCCCGGAGGCTGAGGCGGTGTACGCCAGCCCAGCGGTTGGCCACCTGTTGTACACCAGTAAGTTTGCCCAGTTGTTGTGATTCGTCGTATAAAAAGGTTTTGACTTCCAATAACCTCCCTTCGGCTGTCCGACCGATAGGGCAGTTATGCAAAAGGTGGTATCCTCCTGGCGGGACCCATGTCACCGCCAGGTTAGTAGGTTGGAGAGTCGGGTTGGTTGTTCTGCCAATATGCAAGCCCGTGGACTTTTGCACGTTGCAGCGTTGTTGGGAGGCGGTACAGTATGTAGATATGTTGTCAAGCACAGCATCAACATCACGCAGGGAGGTGCAAATGTTAGTAGTGTCATCGGCGTAAGCAGTTTGAAACAGACCACGTGTGTGGTGAGGGAGGGGGTAGCCTTGAATACGGCTGTCCTGTTGATGAAGAAAGAAGAGGCCAGCGTGAGCGAGAAGAAAGAGAAGGGGAGAGAGACAGTCGCCTTGTGGGAGAGAGCGTGTGCTATGGCCTATTTGGGATTTATGTCCATTAATTAGTAGGTGCCAAGTGAGGGATTTGATCATGCCTAGACTGACCTTAATAAGTTTAGGTCCAAATCCAAGCCCGTGTAGTATAGCCTCGAGGTATTTCCAACATATGCGGTCGAATGCCTTTTCAAAATCCCAAAATAAAATAAGACCTATAATATTGTTGCGCCATGCGTCATCAACAATGTCCATGATCATGGTGATGCTGTCGCTGATGTGTAGGTTGGACCTGAATCCAACTTGTTCCGGGCCGATTAGATTATCTAGTACACTGTAGAAACGGCGTTGCAAGAGTTTGCTGGCTAGTTTGTAAGGGACTGTGAGCATGCGAATGGGTCTATAATTTTTCCAACTTGTTTTATCCCCTTTTTTGTGTAAGAGGATGAGGATTGTTTCCGACCACTGGCCCACAACAGTTTCGGTGTTCCAGATTTCCAGGATGCATTGGTATAAATCCCTGCCTATGAGGGGCCAGAATGTTTTAAAAAACTCTACTGGAAGGCCATCTGCACCAGGTGCGCTACCGGTTTTGAGATGTTGGAGTGCTAGAGATGTTTCTTCCATAGTGGGGCTGGCGTCTAGTAGGGCTTGTTGTAACGGAGAGTGTTCGGTTCGGTATTCGGGGGATATTCGGTATTCGGAACACTATTCGGTACAACCCTAACTATGTGTACCTAACTAGTAACTACCTATTGCCTCCTATTGCTGTCGGGCTGTCAGCCTGCCACCAGTCACGTCTCACTTGAAGCCATAGCCCACCTTCATAAGAGGCACCACGTTTGGACCAGAAAGCAGAAAACTGGAGGAAGAACATAAACGCAGGAATAACCGGAAACAGACAAAGACACATCATATAACCCCCAAAGTATTTGCTTTCATGCATGGTTCAGAGCTTTACGTAAAGCCGTAAAAAGTCGTCGTGCAAGAGCGCATGGCAGCCGTGTAGACTGTATAGAAGGTAATTGAAATTCGCTGTAGTCGGTAGAGACGAGAGTTTGGAGGGCGGATCTGTAGAATTGTTGTGAGCTGAATTGTAGTCGATCATAATGGCGTTTTTTGACCCACTAGTGGAGGACCTTCCGCCCAGGAGAACGTGGGATGACGAGGACTATTACTGGGACATCCCTGCGAGTGAGTCACCGCCAGAACCTATCATTGTGGTAAGCAATTGCGTTACCAATGCATGCCCTGCTTCCCACACAGAAGCACCATGGCGTCGTCATGCATTGCTACAATTATGAGCGCTCATATTTATCCTGCGTCGACTCAGTATTCTCCATCTCCTTTCGCTCACTCCGTTTGCTCCGATGGCATGCAGGTGAACAAAAATGCGAGCCCTCCAGTGCACGACGGGGTCTTTCGACCCAAGTTGCTACTAATGGCTGTGGGCCAACCAGGAATATACCTCTGTCATGGTCTATGCAGCCAAAAAGCGATCGTGGGCTCCGTTGTTCTTCCGGAGATTGATCACGTGGGTAGCCATTCCCCAGCAATTTCGATTGTTTTCCTGTCATGCATTAGGCTAAGCAGAAGGAACGAAACGACAGCAGGAGCAGCAACGCGGAACTCTGCGCTGTTGTAATTTTTTCTGGCAAGTCGCCAAAATTTCGCAGTTTTTACATGACAGTAATCTAATCTGAGGCAAATGATTTTTCATGGGCCGTCCACCTTTCCATTTTGCCTGGCATCCAGGCTGGAAACTGTTTCGAGCCGTCTCCTGGCGACAAGTCCTGCCACATGTATGGCGTGCCGAGTCCAGATGGCTGCGCGTGGGAGGCTGTCATCGTCCCCTGCCAGTACCTCATATCCCCTGACCGGGCGCGCGCGGTGGCCATAGCACTGCTGGACCACGTGCAAGCGCAGTGGTGCGTTACATAACATGTAGTATACATCAACCGTGCGTGCTATTGCTAGACCACGTGCAAGTGCAGTGGTGCCTGATGTTGGTAATGTGCAAGTGCAGTGGTGCCTGATGTTGGTAATACTTCATGTTCAAGTGGCGTGTTACTCGTTAAATTATATTAATTGTTACTCGTTATACACCATGTATAAATGTTGTGTTATTCAGTACATGCCGTATATATCAAGTGTGCATCTGGTTAGGTATCCGGCGGGGCACAAATCGCAAAGAATTTGTGAAGCCGATCTACTTGAACAGGTGCGTGAGAGGGGGGAATGGATGGTGAGCACTGGCATTGGACGCAACTCGTCCGATGGTGGGTCTTTGCCCAAAGTTCTGCATCTGCGTCGTAAGTGTTACGGCCAGGAATTGTTTGTCAGGTTTATGGTATGACTACTACGTTTGCGTCATCCATTCATTCACTGAATCTGTTGCAAATGGCCAGTTCAAATGTTGTAAACGGCTGGTTACATTTGTGACTGTGTGCAAGCACCAGGGTGGGCGGGGGGAATGTGCTCCGCGGCTAGTGCTCTGCGCCCCAGGTGCCCAACACGCGTGTTTCGAGATACGTCACATACTAGCGGTGTGTTTCGAGATACGTCACATACTAGCGGTGTGTTTCGAGATACGTCACATACTAGCGGTGTATGCTCTAAATCAGTGGGTCAGTTACCAGCGATCAAGACGGCGACCAGAGTCACAGTCCCATGTCCTGGGAGGAGTCTTGTGTCCTGTGGCCAGGTATTTTAGTACGCTTTGGCAGATTTATTGTTTGAGTTCACCGCTCAGAGGTTGGAGTTCCTCTGTGTGCCTTTGCCGATCGGGCATGTAGTGGGTGCTCGTTCGCGAGGTTGTGCAGTAGGATTCTGTGTCCTCGTTCTCAATCCCATGTTCTTGTGACGTGCGTGCCTGGGCATTGTCTCTGGCCACATGTTACGCGGCGAAGTAGGCCTCGATAGACGTGCAGAACACCACCCCATGATGGTCCTTCATGACCCCCGCGGCATATAGTGTTTGTGTCTGATATGGGTGTCTGATATGGGTGTTTGATATGGCTGTCTGATATGGCTGTCTGATACGAGTGTTTTATATGGGTGTCTGATATGGGTGTTTGTTCTCTTTCCCTCCCCTCCCCCCCACTGCTCCCCTTTACCTTGCGTGCATATGATTGGCATGTATGATTTCTAGGGTGCTGGTCCTGGGCAGCATGCTGGCGGGCAACTTCAGGGGTCTTCCGGAAACTGAAGACGGCACGCCCGCCATGTTTGCGGTGGAAACTGACGCGTGCAAGGTATATCGCCACAACTCAAGGGCGGAGGCTGTTATGTAGCCCATGGGTATAGTTGTTTAGCTGTTTATGGTGGAAACCGACGCGTGCATGGTACTGGCATTCGTGGCATTCTAAACAAGGAAGACGGCACAACAAAATTTGTTTTCTGTCTGCGCAGCAAGAAAGACGGCACTCACGCAGCCCCCGTAACTCATCGTAGAACAAGGGCGCATGCAAAGTACTGGCATGACTTGCGCAGCAAGGAAGATGGTCCTCACCAGGTCTTGCTGCGGTCCTTGCCATGGATCAGTAGCATCATGCTTGCGTTTGCCCACTTCTCGGGAGACATCTTAGCAACGCCCTTTGGCTGTGATGGTCCGTCCTTGTAGGCTCCTGAAGGCATGCCAAGAGTCATGGCAGCCTTGGTGAATGTGTGATTGACCTTGAAACCTATTATGCGCAGAAACGAAGGTTCGCTTCCAGCAAGGGTGCCACCAGACCACCCTCCCTGGGGCCCGGCGGCCTCCCCTTTCTCCCCCCTGGCAACGTCGTGGACGGCATCAGTGCCGCGATGCTGACGCAGGTCAGTCGACTTCTTCCCTTGCAAGGGAAGTGATTCGATAAGCGATTGCAAGGGAAGTGATTTGATAAGCGATTGCAAGGGAAGTGATTTGATAAGCGATTGCAAGGGAAGTGGTTCGATAAGCGATTGCAAGGGAAGTGATTTGATAAGCGATTGCAAGGGAAGTGATTTGATAAGCGATTGCAAGGGAAGTGGTTCGATAAGCGATTGCAAGGGAAGTGATTCGATAAGCGATTGCAAGGGAAGTGGTTCGATAAGCGATTGCAAGGGAAGTGGTTCGATAAGCTATTGCAAGGGAAGTGATTTGATAAGCTATTGCAAGGGAAGTGGTTCGATAAGCGGTTGCAAGGGAAGTGATTCCATAAGCGATTGGATACCACGGCGTTGGTGCAGCGTTAGCATTGTCGTGATCGCATTGCCGATGTCATTTCCTGTGCTTAGTGTCTGTGTTTAGGTAGTTTCAGACTAACGAGGGTGTCTGTGTTTAGGTAGTTTCAGACTAGCGAGGGTGTCTGTGTTTAGGTAGTTTCAGACTAGCGAGGGCGTTACGAAGCACATTGACAGTTTTGAAGACAAAGTTCTGGAAGTGTGGTTCCTCTCATTTCTGTGTCTTCCTCGTGGTCATGTCCGCCCATATTTGAGTGATATGCGGGCTGTCTGACGCGTCGCTTTGTTGTGAGCTAGCCAGATTGCTTTCCTTTGATTGATCGCTTTGGTGCAATCGTGCCGTACTGCATGCAGGCAAGACAGCAGCCTTGCAGGCTCTATTACCTATGCATCCCATTCTAAATAGAAATCCTAATGTACCTCACTTGATCACTCCCATTTTAACGACAATTGGTGTCAACATGCCTGTTGTCTTCTGAATTCTTCTGGCTTGTGTTGCAATCTTGCAGGCACAATTTCGGCAGGTGCCTTGCGCATTGATTACAGCTATCCAAAGCATGCCCACGGCAGACGTCAACGCTGTCAGGCCACTGGCTAGGAGTATACAAGAGTTTTGCGAGAACGATGCACAGCTGTCCTCGCTCCCAGGCATGAATGGTGCCGTGGCCAGCTCAGAACAACGGCTGAATGCTGATGAGGCAGAGTTCGCCTCTCGCAACGTCTACACATAGATTTTCACATGGTTGACACTCTGTACAAATGGCTTTTCGCAGATTTGTCGCTGACGGTGAAAGTGGTCCAGATAATCTGTGAGCAGGCCATGCGTGGACGGCCAGTCATTGCACATGCAACATGACATCGTCTGCACACCAAACTATTTATTGGCTACGTAATTCACATTTGCAACATTGTACATGCATGGTCATGAAGTCCCAGATGGTCGATGATCTGAAAAGTCCAGATGAGTGATGGTTGTGATTGGTGCGTATGGTGACCGGCCGCCGGCCGCGTCGTACGTAAACGTTGACTCGGACGTAGATCCGAGAGCACTAGCTAGCTAAATGAATTTTAGTGCACGTGCGTCTAGTGCATGCGCATGCATGCATGCATGCATGTGAGCTTTGCAGTACGCGCATCCTAGCACAAGCAAATACCCATGTGTCGAGAGCTCTGCACCGGTGTAGATCGAGAGCTGTAGAACTGTCTTACATACTGAATAACTAAGTAGGGCTGCGATATATGGATTCTTCAAGATCGGCGCTACATACTATATACACATATATACGCAAGCTAGCGAATGGCCGCAATATGCAGCACATACCTCCAGCCATGCATGCATAATTACATGCCAGCTAGTATTCAGGGAAATCATGCAAATATGGTATGTATATATTCTGATCTATCCTCCTTGTCACGTCACTCACATGTGTTAGACCCGGCCAGCCACGAGCCACGAGGTAGCCATGGCTGTCGGAGCTCATAACTTTCACGTTTGAGCACCGAATTCAGCTGTGAATATCACAATCGCTTCGTCTTTCTTAGACGCACATGCTGATATAATTTTCCGAAGCTATAACGCACTATACGATGAGCAAACGCCTCTCGACGCAACGCAGCCTGGCGGCTGCGCTCAGCAATGAAAATACGCCTGCAGCCCCGGCTGCAGCTTCGCCAACCGGCCAGGCAGAAGGCAGCGGCGCCACTAGCCAAGCTCTAGTGGTCGCCCATCCCCCTGCTGACCCCGCATCGCCAGCAGCGTCGCCAGAACCCAAGCGCAGTCGCCCTGCCGAGCCGAGCTGGGTCGAGCTCGAATTTGTAGCTGAAGCCCGCCAGCCCGGCTTTGTTGACATGAGTTTACCGAGGACCGCATCCTGGGCTGCGTGTTTTGGGGATCACACGCCTCGCTTGTTGAATTGTGCAAGCAGCTCTTCAACCGAGGCCGCCTCTTTGATTCTCGCCTGAATATCGTCTCCTCTTTCGACCACTTTCCCAGCCTCCGCCGCCCCCACCTCCAGGAATACGCTCTCTTCTCCCTCCTTGGACGCTCCATCTCGGAGCTTTGGCCCCGAAAGCCCCTCACCACCACCTTAACCGAAGCCTCCATCCGCTCACTCCTCCAGGAGGCCCTCGAGCAGCACGTGGCCCCAATCGCAGCAGATGTGGCGGCCATGGGCAGCACGCTGGCTGCCGAGCTCCCCCTAGCTCCTCTCCACCGCCACCTCCGCCATCTCCACCGCCACCTCCACCCTCCTCGCCTCCTCCACCGCCACCACCTCCACCTCCGACGCCATCACCGCCCAGCTCCGTGACATCGACCAGCGTCTTAAGGACAACGCCATTGCTATCGAGGTTCTGCAGAACACCGCAGGCCTCACCGCCCAGGCGGTGAAGGACATTGCCGCCAAGCCAGCCCCGGCTGGCCTGGCCGGCGATGCTCCTCCCATCACCACCTGGGCGGACATGCTTAAGCAACATACCACCTCCACCACCTCCGCCGTCGCAGCCCAGCTTCAACGGCAGACGCTTGACCTCCGCGAGGAGGCCGAGCTCGCCAAGCGCAGCCTCAACGCCATACTCAAGAACTTCGACATGGAAGAAGGTGAGAATTCCGAGAAGCTTGCACGTGCGTTTGAGAGCAAAATCCTTGCACGCATGGGCCTCCTTGGTGAGATTAAGCTGACCGCCCACCGCCTCCCCCGCGCGCGGGGTAAGGCAGGGGCGCCTCCGCTTCTTCTCATCTTTGACAGCCCAGCGGACAAGATTTCGTTTCTCAGACGCCGCAAGCGGCTCGCGAACACTCCCTTCACCGTGGACGACGACTTGACCCTGGCGCAGCAACAACGGCGACGGGAGCTATGGCCGACCTACCTCCAGCTCCGGCAGACCAAGGCGGGCCAGCCGGTGTACTGGAAGGGGGCGGCCATCTACGTCGGCCACAAGCCCTGGCACGCGACCCCCTCGACCACCGCGGCCCCAGCGACTCCGGCAGCCCCAGCCTAGGGGAATACAGCAGCAGTAGTGTAGAATAGATAGACAGTGGCCTTGTACATGCCCGCCTACTACAGGCACTATACCAGCTGAGCCTAGCCTTTTCTAGTCATGTACATGTGTGCCTATGATGAGCCACCCTCCAGATGATACCTAGCTTTATTTAATTATGCAGTGCCCATGCAGGGGGTCACTCCCTGCTGAGAAGCCATGCCCTAGCTTTTGTATAGCTGTGCTGATCTTCCCCACCTATGACAGGCTCCCCTTAGCTGGGTGTTGCCTGAAACTCTGGGTGGTGCAGGTGCCCTAGTGCACCTAGAGCAAGTGTTGTTTACATTCCCACCCTTGCAGGAAGTAGCTTAGAATGTATGATAGGCCATATGCCCCTTCTCTGGGCTATGTGCTACATATACTCCCAACGGAGTTATGTTACAATTCAATTCAATTCAATTCAATCCTCCTTGTACGTACGTAGTCATTGCGGCCGGCCTCGATCCATATCAGTTCGTAACCGGGAGTGGCCTCCGGCCAATGGTTCGTACCATTGGTAGTCATTAAATTAAATTAAATTAAATTATAACATGCCTCCATTGGGAGATCATGTAGCACATATTCCTTGATGGATGGGTGGGAGTGGAGGAAGAAAAAATTGGTAGTAATTGTCGCCATTAATTGTAGCCACCGCTGCATGCCCAGAACGGTAGCAACCATGCATGTATATGCAGAGCTCTAGCCATAGCCTTAGCACTTAGCTGCCCTTGTACAGCCATGCTACGTCCTGCAGCTATGATCAGATTACTTGCCCACGCTCCTTGTTATGATATGCTCACATCCAGGTCTTATTGCACCCACCGAACTTGCCGGATCGTCTATCGTGTCCCATTGCATGCTGCTGCATGGGGTATGCCTCTGGCATGAAGTCCTGAGAAAGGGGGTCCCTAGGCCCTTTCTTCCTGTTAATTGTGCACATACAGGGACTAAAAGCACTCCGGTGCTCCGTGCATGACTCCTGAACGGGAGCACGAGTTTAATTAATTTATTGTTTAATGCAGCGCTAGCCTCATCATACCTGGATACCTCCTGCCACGTGCAACGCTAATGCACAGTCGACATTATACCAGCCATATACCATACCATATACCAGTTCGATTCAGGTCGGATTCATTTGTAGATCGCGTTTTCCGCGTTTTCCGCGGCCCGGCACTGAACGCAAAGGTTTTCACCTTTGCGGAGTGTCTGATCAGAATATACCATATGTTTTATAGCTTAGCAATAGCCCAGCCAGTCACATGTGCTACGTCCATCGCCTCGCTCAGCTTGCTTGCCCACGCGCTCTCCTTGTCATGCTATGCACTTGAATGCGGGTACGATTGCACCCACAGAATTTGCCGGATCGTTTATCCGTATCCGATTGCTAGCTGCTGTGGCATGCCTCTGGCATGAATGAAAGGGGGGGTCTCTGCCCCTTTTCCTGCTGTGCATATACAGCTGGGATTGAAAGCACTCCGGTGCTCCGTGACTCCCCAACGGGAGCATGTGTCATAATTTTAATTATAATATCAATTAATATGTGTGCCTCAGCCAATATGCTACTACGCGCATGCACATGCAGGCCGGGGGCCGTCTCCGCGTTTTAGCATTGATCAATCGATATATCTTGCTGCTCATTGTACGGCCTGTAGTTTCTGGTTGTATTGCACCCATGCAGTTGGGCCTGCGCACAATTTAACTGAACATTAATGGGAAAATGGGTGCATGGCGCAGTACTGGCACGTGCATATGAAGTGAGACAAGTGCATATGTGCACATGCACTTGTATGAATTCAATTGGGACAGGATTAAACGCGATCCTGAGCAGGGGTCTTGACTACTGGACTGGAAACATGGTAAAGGCCTGCGCTGGTTGAATCCTTGATGGTAAAGAACCCAGTAAATGCATGTCCACAACTTTGGTTCGTGTTGCAACGACTGCAAATACAAAAAATGTTACTATGTATGCACACAAAAAGCAAACCCTCAGGCCTCATCATCCCGTGCTGCAGTGTGACGTGCATGATTGGGCACGTTGTTTTCTTGTGCTCTCGTTGCCTTGGTGGACGACACTTCTCCCATGCAAAGGGCCGCCACAATCAGGGCTTCCCAAGGTCTGTGTCTGCAGCAAACTTGACTTTGGTCTACCAAAACTTTTCCCAACCTCTGCCACCGCATACCCAGGCCGTATTCTCTGTACGTCGCAAAGTCACCCACTGGCTTGGTGATGACCCCGGTAATGCGGCGATGCCGTGTCATCTCGGCAAACAACTTGGGCCACGAGCAGGTCCTTGATCATAAAACACGTTACGCAAGTCATGTGCCACAGCACACGATACTGCACATGTGATGACCGCAATCATCCACACTGGAGCACGCGGCAAAGAAATCCAGCAGAAAGCAGGCCGGGCCGCTTGGTTGCCAGCCCAAGGTGCTGCCCTCATTGCCTCTTCTGCGGTTGCTGTTGCTGCATCTTGGTTTGCAGTTTCATGATCTGCATGGGTGCATGTGACGGCACGCGCACACATGACACAAACATGCATCAAATCACGTGCACATGTCCCTGACGCGGCAGGCATGAAACCAGGTAGACATGAGATCCTGAAGCGACATTCAACAAAACACGTGTACGTCTCCCCAACATGCCCCAACCATGATGTCTTCCTAAATGCATAATTCAAAACAGCACCCCTTTCCACCCCCATCCCACTATCATCAACCAACCAAGACCGGCGGTCCAAAGAACAAGTCAGCGATGTTGACAAGAACATTTGTTGTTAGAATAACTATAGCCTCTGCGCTTCCTATGCGACGGCGTGTCCAACGGACCTCCTGCCGCTTCTTCTCCATCTTTTCGTCGGTGATCTTGATCAGCCCGTTGATGCGGCCCCTGGGGCATCAGAGGTGGCAGGGGGCAGGCGCATGAAGGACAACAGACATGGCAAGGGCATGCCCCGTGATATTGTCAGCATTAAAAGGTGGAAATGGGTTCCAAGAACCTTCCAGCACCACACGTGCATATGCTGTTCGCAAGCATGCCGCGTTGGTCCATCTTGGCCGCAAACCACACGAACGGAAGGCGGAGGCTTGACGGCTCCCCGCTGATAAGACGGCATGGCAAAAAGCGGTCCCAACAATCTGGCAACCTGTGTTGCTAATAATAATCAACATGATAATGTTTCTGCCCAGCAGCCAAGGGAAACAGCCACCCCATGCGAACAGCACGCACGTCTCCTCTTCGATGCGCTTCACGCGGTTGGTCACGTTGGCCTTGGCCTCCACCAGGTCCTGCTTCACCAGCACAGGGCCCACCAGCTTGAACAGGTTGGCGTCGTCGTCCAGGATCTCCAGCTCCTACCGGTGTGGGGGCCAAATGCAGAATGTGGACCAACATAGCAGCAAATATCGACACGCCATATATAAGCGCACGTCTGCAGGTATCCCGCTTGGCTAGGATGTTCCGCTACATATGGTACTCTGTGATGCATCGAGGACATTTTATTTCGGCTTTGCCGCAACGGGTGGAGCCAAGCCGAAATCACAGCAAAGGAAACTTGGCGCATCAAAGTCTCCAACCGCGGTGCGCAAGTTGCTTAAAACCACACTTTGAAAAGCCCCTATACCTCCGAGAGATGTTTTTTGTATGGCAGCAGCAGACAGTGATGGGGATCGTGCCTTAACATGACAGAACCCCTTTGCTGCAACACAAGCGCTGCTTTTAGACCTATGAAAGTGGCCAAATCACAATAAGAGATTATCCGGAATACGATGGGAAAAGTCACCTTTAAAACCATCTCATTCTCGTTCAGCTGGGACGTGAGCTGCTGTATGGTAGTTTGATGCTTCGAGAGGTCTGCAGGGTTCCAAAGACAGCAGGCAGAGGTTGGGTTAACGCCAGGCATAAAATGTATGGCTGAAGTGCAGTGCGAAGCCAGAAGTGCGCGAGGGGTAAATTTTTCAGTTGAGTTCTTCGATACCTTTATTCAGTGACCGATATGCCTCCACTTCAGCGTCAAGCGCTTGCTGGCTCATTTCCGTTACCACCTGTTGGCCTTTTATTCCATTCAGTCTATTCTTTCAAGTGCATATCCTTTCGAACAGCTTGAAACCTTATGCGGCTGCCAACACTACTATACGGAGAAGGCTATTGTACAAAGTAATTATTTGTTTATTGTCTTGCGGTGTACCACGACGTCCTGCACCCAGCCATTTTACACCATCGCTGAGCAAAAGGCGTCAGAAATACTGGTGACAGCGAGCAGAACCCCTGTTCCGCGTGTACTTGTGACAGCGAGCAGAAGTCATGTTCCGCGTGCCGCATCTGACCGAGTGACCGTGCCAACTGCCAAGTGCCAACCCTTGAGATCGGCCCGCCAGGCGCCAGCTCGTGCATCATGCCCAGTCTTGCCCAGTTTAAATGGCCCGCTTCGTGGTGCATCACGTGTCAGGTGCTGGTGAAGTATTGAGGTGCTAATAACGTTCGTGCAAACGTGCGAACTTAAACCTGCGTGCAACCGTGCAAACGGAGAACTTGTGCACTAGTTCAAGTTCGTATGATTTATTACGAGACGAAGAAGCGACGAAATAACAAAGGACCGAATTCTAGCTCACCAAAGCACAAGTATTATAAATGCACGCTTGTCGTCGCTGGAACATAAACTCTTACTTTTGGTAACTTCACAACTGCCAATGCCAACGCAAATTTAGAACGTGGAATTAGATGGCTGCTATGTGAGGCAATGCCGTGATAGATCCGGGGGCTGCTTGCCTGGAATTGTTCCATGACTGATCAACCGGGAGTTTACCCCGAATCCCACCCCATCCTGCAATGCATAAATGCCACGAATTTCGCTGTTGCCGCATAAGAAGCGACCGTGCACCAGCTTGCGAAACCGTTGCCGACGGCGTCTGGCGTCAATATGGGGATATCTTGCTGTATCTGCTTGGAGTCATTGCAAACGGATGAGGGAACTCGTGTGGCGAGCACTCCCTGTGGGCACCTGTTCCACTACCCTTGGTAAGCGAAAATAGGTTGATGTTACTAGTAAAGGGCAAGGCATGGTTTGGTACATCCCCCCCCCACCCCCCCACCCCCCCACCCCGTTCCTGATCCGAGACGTCGCAACACTGCCTGCGCCGTGGACATCCTTCGCAGCATCGAGAAATGGCGAGCAGCACCAAGAAGTGGCTGCGAGAGCTGTCCGCTTTGCAAGCAGCAGTACAAACCCACCCGGGAGATCTTGCGTGTGATTTTCCTGTCCGACGACGACGCTCACACCCAGGCTACGGCAAAGGATGGAGGCCGACCAATTGAACAGCTGTCACTGGAGGAATGCCAGGTCCGTAATGTCTATATATTCAATGCCACGCCCATGCTCGGGCTGGTCCATTTCTGCCCTTGAGCACGATCACAACTTTTGCCCTTGAACACAGTCACACAGCTGTAACTTTAATACCTAAACATGACGTGCTAAACTCCGTGCTGCGTGCGCTGTCCTGATGCCTGTTCGCCAGTCCCGACTGGCATCCGTGGAACGCCAGCTGTTGGTCGCCACCCGGTCAGCCGAGGAGGGCCAGGCGTCCGTTGCTCATGTGAGTACGCCTACCAGGGCAGTGTGACCTGCTGCCAGAGGATAGAGTAGCGCGTTTTGGGGGCAACTAGCTTGCCCTTGTCATGGCTCATGGTTGTAGATTGGAAGGCTCCCCCTCTTTACTATTACTGCCTCTCCTCTGGGTCAGGAGATATAAAAAAGGACTACCAGCACATAATGCTGATAGCAAGGGTCATGTCCCAACAATCTCGTATAGATGATGCAGAAGGTATGGGCAAGATGGCTGCAGCTGCAGCGGTTGCATCTATGCTCGAAACGTAACCGCTTCGTAACTGCTATTGGTTTGGTGATTACTAGTATGTCTGTTCTGAACCATTACCGGTATTTCCCGACTATGAAATGTAATTGCTGTGCTATGGTATCGTTGAAATCGTAGCCAGAACCAAGAAGGATTCAGCCGTGTTCAGCCCGTCTCACGGTGCGAGACTGAACAAGTCTCGCGTGCAGACACGTGTGTAGTACTCCTACACACAGATCTCGAGTGATTTATCTAGTACCAAATCCGAAAGGCTTGCATCACTCCCCGGACAGGAGAACTTTTGCGGATGACTGTAGGTGTAAGTTGGCGATGCCATGGTAACCGGAGACGTCCGTCCTATAGTCAGCAAAATTGGTGCGAGAGGTCCCCAGTTCGATTCCGGTCGGATTCATTTGCAGATCGCGTTTTCCGCGTTTTCCGCGGCCCGGCACTGAACGCAAAGGTTTTCACCTTTGCGGAGTGTCTGATCAGAAAAGAACCACCCTCTCTCAGGTTCATGATGCAAAGATGATTTTGTGGGTGGGGTGGGGGGAGCGTGGGGTGGGGTGGGAGTTAGAAGGTAGGTTGCATAGTTTCATGCGCAACAGAAGGTAGTAATGAAACCCCGGCCTTATTTCGGGCTTAGTGTCCCTGCAATCTGCATCACTCTGCATAGGATTCTGGGTGTTTCTATCAACGCACTCGGGATGCGTCGATCCGAGACGTTCACAGCGCATGATAGTGGTCTTACGGGTGAGTTTATGCTCCCAGCTCTTTGCATGCCAGGCGAATGGCGACCTTTTGCGGAATCAGAACCTTGATTGTTTGGATTCCGAATCTGACCATTGTCTGACCTGGGATTTGTATGCGATGGAGCAACACGCCAACCCATGGGCTCCATCCCACGTCGCCCCACCCTTGTTTGCATGGCACCATGTTCCATGTGTTTCAACTATCAACCCAATGATGTCTTCCAACGCATGGCTCCCTTGGTAGCATGCAACGGTAGTTGTTGCATTGCAGCTCAACCCACATGTTTTCGATGCATTTGCTTCCACCCCTTGCTTTTTCAAATGCACGTGTTTCCACCCGTGTGCTTCAACCCATGCAATCACGATCCATGTGTGTCCACCCACCTGTCTGCAAGCAGCTTGAGCAGGAGTTGGCGGATGCCAGGGACACCCAGTTGGCGTGGGAGAACGACCACAAGGAGCTGCAGACCAGCCTGCGGCGCACCCAGCGGGAGCTGAGCAACGCGCGCTCTTTGCTGGAGATGGAGCGGGGCCAGCGGCACGCGGCAGAGAAGGTGACGGAGACAAGTGGGATGAACTCGTGCACAAAAGAATTAGGGTCATTCTAGAGGAGCGCTGGATGAAAGTAGAACGACGCAGCTTGGGAAAGGATGAGTGCATGAGAAAGGAAGAGCACGAGAGGCATAGAAGAATGAGAGCGTCGAAGTAAGTCGAATGTGAAGAAGGTTGAGTGACAACCTGAGAGAAGAAGTACAGTTTGACGACGCAGGAGCAAGGGTGTTTGCGTGGGAAACGAAGGGCCAGGGCCATATGTTTAGAACGAGGTCCAATCATGGCTCGCATGTGTTTATCCATGTGCATGTTTACGCGATGTCATGCTAAGATTTGTCCTCTAAGCATGCTTAGTGTAGGTGTGTGTGCCTATGTGTGCTTTTTGTGCCTATGTTCGCTGTTTGTGGCTATGTGTGCAAAGCCAAACCCTCAACATGCTCTTTAAGCCTCTTCTAGTACATGAATGCTTTTGTACTCATGTGCTTTGTTCTTTATGCTCTTCTAGTACATGTATGCTTTTGTACTCATGTGCTTTGTTCTTTATGCTCTTCTAGTACATGTATGCTTTTGTACTCATGTGCTTTGTTCTTTATGCTCTTCTAGTACATGTATGCTTTTGTACTCGTGTGCTTTGTTCTTTATGCTCTTCTAGTACATGTATGCTTTTGTACTCATGTGCTTTGTTCTTTATGCTCTTCTAGGACATGTATGCTTTTGTACTCATGTGCTTTGTTCTTTATGCTCTTCTAGTACGTGTACGCTTTTGTACTCATGTGCTTTGTTCTGCATCCATCCCTCACATCCTCTCTGCCCGTGCGTGCGGCCTATTCTGCTCATTCCCATGCGAATATCCGTCAGGACGCCAAGGCGGCCAAGGTGGCTCTGGAGGAGTTGAGGCTGACGTCAGAGTGCCAGCTGGCGCGCCTTCGGGGGCTGGAAGAGTGAGTGCTCTCTGGCAACTATTTTCCATGGGTGGATAGGCCATGGGTTTATGGGCCATCGGTTGATAGGCCATGGTTAAATAGGCCATGGTTTGATAGGCCATGGCTTGATAGGCCATGGGTTGATAGGACTTAAGTTCCATCAAACGGTTTGTAGTAAGTACTAGGGTCCTACGCCCATCGCCCTTCAGACACCTGGCATCTGCCACTTGTCACAGCTGTGGTTCAGCCAACGCCGCCTCTGGCCCAAACTTCATGCATGGCCCATGGAGGGGACAAGACGGGGGATGTGTTTACTATTTGTTGTTCAAGTGTGACACGATATATTCGATGCATACTCTCAGCAAGGCCCAACTAGCCAGAGATCTGTTCCGCCACAGTCACCATGACCCTCTCAAGCGCCGGATCATATTTCGGTGTCCCCGCATCTCGGCTAACATGGAATTCTTGTGTGTGCTTTGTGTGCTCTTTGTTTGTGTCCTTTGTGTGTGTGCATTGTGTGTGTGTTTTGTTTGTGTGCTTTGTGTGTGTGCATTGTTTGTGTGCTTTGTGTGTGTGTTTTGTGTGCATGCCCCGCAGGAGCATCCCCGACGGTGACGACGATGCCAGGTGGCTGGCGGACCTGGTGAACAGCTGCCACCCAGCGGCCGCCATCACCGAGCTGGGGACGATGCTGCAGCGCACACAGAGGTGACTTTTGTTCTGCGGCGACGGCGCGCTGTATCATTATATATGTACTAGTTACCCCGTAGTTGTAGTAGAAACCTCTAGGTTTTGCTTCAGGACATGATGTGGACGTTGATGTTGCCGCGCACACAGAGGTGGGTCAAGGTTTGCCATGGCTGTGTGCCATATCATGGATTGTGGGGATTGCGTAGTATTGCATCGAGGCACACTGCTGACATGTGATGCTGCCAAGGACACGGAGGTGGGCTCATCTCCACCCTTGATGCATCGAATAGAGTATTGGTGCTTGGTATATCTTATTCTTGGCCTTGGTATCGATGAGACAACCGGCGCAGGCCAGAAGTCTGGAACTTGTCCTGTACTTGCTCTTGCCATTGCACCCTTTGCTAGGGGACTACTTTTGCTCTTGTCACCAAGCTGATCGTGAACCGATGCCCACCAGCTTCATAACCCCGTAGATATGCAGTATTTATGCTTGTTGTTCGTACGAAGAGACTCTGGCTGGATGGCCGAGAACATTAGAATCAACGTTAAGAACAACATAGAAGAACACAGAAGAATATATTGACGACATACAAGAACGTTAGAATCAACAACACAGAAGAACACACAAGAATATGGACAACATAGAAGGACATTACTCATTAGAATCAACAGCCATGAGAATGGCTGGCTGGATGACCAAGATCGTTAGAATTACTAAACGTGAGAATGGCTGGCTGCATGACCGAGATCGTTAGAATTACTAAACGTGAGAATGGCTGGCTGCATGACCAAGATCGTTAGAATTAAAAACCATGATAATGGCTGGCTGGATGATCAATATTATTAGAATTAACAACCGTGCGAGTCTGCCGTCCTTGCTGCTCTAGCAGATGCACTGTTGAAGATGCGCCTCTTGTCCAGCCTATCTTTGTGCGGATCACCTTGATTGCGGTATTGGTGACGTCACTACCCTATCTCTCCACACTACACTTCTTATTCCCCTGACCCCCCAGGGAGTACCAAGCGCAGCTATCCGCCGCGTCGGCTGCGCGACAACGGGAGGAAGAGGCATGGGACAAGTACGCCACCGTACGGCAGCAGAAGAAAGAGCTGGCGCGCAGATGCCAGAAGCTACAGGTGGATGGTCACGCGCACATGGGCAATAGACGGTGCCCGAATGGCATGCATTCATGTCCCAAGCCGGTCTGGTGCACAGCTATGTAAACAACATGCCGGGCAGCCGGAATGGATGCAATAATATAGGCCATTGAACGCGAAATGCATTGTTTAAAGACCCAGGTGGACCTAACAACTGTGCAAATGTTGATCAGTGCCGCCGGCATCTTAATGGCCAGGCTATCCGACAAGACGCATGTGCATTAGGCGAGTGCGATGGTACCTCCCTGACTGACTCGTGGAGAGGACAGATAGACGGAAACTCACAGGATTGGGCATGTAACATGTGTGGTATGCATGCACGTCTGCCAAGAGCCAGTTCCCCCTGGAATCTCAAGAAATGTATCCGCCATGTCCTGCTGAACCATGACGCCATGTCCTGCTGAACCATGACGCTATGTCGTGCTAAACGCTGATGCCATGCAGTGCTAAACGCTGACGCCATGTCGTGCTAAACCCTGATGCCACGTTGTGCTTACACCTGACGCCATGTCGTGCAGGACCAGCTCAACTCGGTCTTGAAGGAGCGGCCCCCCTCGCGGCAGCAAGCATTGCCGCAGGCATCAAACGGTGGCGCGGATGCCAGCAATCATCTCCGCCTTCCCGAGGATGGCGCGGCCCCCAATGCTGCACGTTTGCTCGGCAATGACAGCAACGCCAGCGTGCCCCTTTGCAGCAGCCATGTGAGCAGACCCCGGCACGTCTTCAAGCCCCTGGACAGCGACCTGCCTGAAGCCCAGGCGCTGGACGAACCAAGCCGTGAGCCGAGTGGGCGGGCATGCCAGGATGCGGATGATTGGATCAAAGGGGAGGCTGCTGCCACGGAGCCGTCTCCGCAGCCCCTCGTGATCTCTGTGAATTCCCGCCGAATCTTCGGCCAGTCGGGTGGCCCTCTTTCTACCAGCATCCCAAACCCCTTTGCCATCTCCCGCCCTGATGGCTCGTTGGGTGCCGATGATGCCCCTGACTTCCTACTAAAGCCTGGGGCCACCCTAGGCGCCACTCGTGAGCAGGACGGTGTCCTAGCCGAGGGCAATGGTGCCATTACTGGGAAAGATGGCACCTCTGGGGGCGCTGCTTTGCCGCCTGCCAAGCCACGTTCGCTGCTATGTGTGAAGCCTTTGAAGGAGAACTGGATCCCCTCGTTTGCCAGGGCAGCGCACGCGGGCGGTGGCAAGCTGCCTTCTTCCAACTCCCTGCCGACCACCGCACCGCCCCGGTTCATCCTGTCAGGGCCGGACGGCATGGGCGGCCGCACGAAGGTGTTCCGGACCAGCGACGTGGCAACCACGAGCAGCGCACAGGTACCTTGTGGCCCGGCCTTTTCTGTACAAATTGGTTTATCTGCGCGTGCACACTTGTACAACCTTTTCATCTGCGCATGCACACTTGTACGGCCTTCTTATCTGCGCATGCGTGTGGGGCATCTCGGTCCTGGTTTTATGAGTAAAATTGGAGACTGGGTTTTCGTTTTGTTGCCTACTTAGGTAGGAAACGGTTTGTGGGTAGGTAGGTGTGGGTGTCTGCGGGTGTCTCTGGTTGGGGTGCCTCTGTGTGTTTGGGGTGGGGGGGGGGGGGGGCGAGGGGGGTGACTGGGCTGCACATTCCGTCTACACCCCCCTTGGTTTCCCAATTTGCTTCGCCTTGTTAACGAGAGAACGAGCCTTTATGTCTGTGTGTCCACGTGCTGTGTGCATCCAGGCACCAGCTGCGAAGAGAGCACGTCCAAGTGGCAGTTCCACTTCGGCCAGCATGGCCACAAAGCCGGTGGTATCTCGGACATTGGAGCATTTTTTCGCCAAAGGATAGGTACTCTTGACTGATCGACTGGAGACAGTATGCATGCTTGATCGGCTGGCAGGCATGTCGCCGAAAGGGCATGCAAGCATCAGCTTATCGAGCACAGATAAGGACAGCCGTGCCTTTTTCGAATGCATACCTGATTCCGGAGTGGGCAGGTTCATTGACCCCCCTATCGAACAATGATATTGCAGTATACAGGTTCCATTGGAACTGAGTCAATCCAACTTTGCTGGCGCTGGCATACCAATTTGCCTTCTGGGCATGTAGTAAGTAGACAAATAAAGCAGAAGACAGAAGACAGATGGATCGAAGATGAACCACCATGAACATGTAGTTGTTGACTGCAAATGGTTGTGCAATTCTTACATGAAAATATGGACATTGTAACAACTAAAAATGTTGTGTTTGCAACAGCCTCAGTATCAGCATTGGTGTGAAAAGATCTTTATACCTGGGTTGGAGTCGCGACAGATAACTTCACGTCCAGAGAAGCAATGAAGATGGATCTTCAACAGTTAAGGGAATGAGTCCCCACCCTTGTTAGACACAACAGACAAGTTATATCCAAGTCGACTATCTGTTGAAGTTATAGTTGACTTTTAGCAAGGGTTGTTTGATTGATGAAACAAGGAAACCCTTGAATTACACCATAGCTTTAGCTCTCACGTACGCACACCTGCACGACCACTACCAACAGGATAAAAGTCATCGTGTTCGCAGAGTCGGCTCAACCCTAACCCGGAAGGACCAATCAAAAGTGAGGATCACTTGAGCAAGATAAGATCTTATCCTCCGAATCCTCAACACAACACAAGGCCAGCACATACTGAATCTCCATGACCTGGAACCAGATCCACCAGGTACAGCGGTATTAAAGAGAATCTATGACTGACTAAACAAAACCATGCAAAGTACCCTACGTGGATCAGGCCACGACCAATGAGGGTAGAACAATAATTTCGACAGATCTCAGCAGGCCCAATATCCAATAGACGTCAAGCCTCCTAACTTCTCAAATAATTATCCTCAAGAACTCATAATAAGATCAACAGTAGGAAAACTTTGGATGTAACATTTGGTTGTTACAGACATCGTGCACATAGTTCAGGCCTACTAGAGACGCATCCGGCCCATGTGGCGCTGAAGGTGGATGCCACGCCCACCATGCGTTCAATGCTGTCACCAAGGCTAGCATCTTTGAGGCCGTCGGCGCGCGAGGCGTTCCCTGACCTTCTTGCATGCGTGGACAGCAGCCTGCTATACGGCGAGCCCACTCAACTCTCCTTCCTCATGGATGATGGGACGTTCGCCGACGTCGCTTCCCGCACGGGAACGCAGCAAGGTGACCCCCTCGGCCCCTTTTACTTGTCCGCGCCCTGCTGCACAAGGCTCTCCAAGGTGTCCACGCTGCGCCCCCAGATGTCGTGCTCCTCGCCTATATGGACGATATCCATGCCCTTGGCCCGGCCGCCGCTGTGGTTGCCGCCTTGGCTGCCCCTTAACCCTTAGTCGGGAGGACCATTTTGGGCACTTTCAGACCCCTGAAAATGAGAAAAATCATAACTCACAGGCCACAACTCCAAATGCCCCCAACCACTGAAGATGCTAGGAGTATCTACACTTCAAGGGCTTTTAGAATATGCAATAATACCACGGGTTTATCGAAGCATTTGGATGATAGCGCCAGTCAAACTTGGCCAAAAGACTATCTTTTTTCCCCAAGGAAAAGTGAACCCCCACCTAACTTCCCAGGGAGGGTATGGAACCTCAACAACAACATTGGACAACTTAGTTGGATAGTCCAATGGTGCTTTCCTTGGGTCAGACCACCCGGATAACCCATTAGACCTATATAAGGTGCTCATATATGTGTGTGGGTTACGCGCGCGTAAACAGCCATCTAAGACATGCAATACAAGAATGCATTATAGCAAGCTATAAAAGATTGCCAAAGGTGCTGGAATACAAACATGTTGCCTACCTGCATTAACGAAATGATATGCTCCAAAGAAATGCCATAAACTAGTCACTTTCAGGGCTACTGAATACCCCTCTTTACAGCAGGCATGGAGGCTTGCTGAAAGGTGCACTAAAAAGCTCGTCAAATATAATGCATGGGAGACGTATTCCGCTGCAAAGGACACGCAAACACGTTGCCATACCTGGCTCGTTCACGTCCTGCCCGGATTCCACTGGCCGGGACCCTCATATCTCACACATACCATTGCTTTACAGGCATAGGTCGCCATAGCCGATCATGCATGCATCCTTTATGATTACAAGGTTGATGCTCCGTTCAAATATTACCTATAAACGCGTCTGCATTCCCAGCAAACGCATCAGCGGACATCCGGTACCAAATCTGGATGCTTGGGCTGGCGCAGACTGCCCGGCCACGAGGATAAAATGGAAATATGATAAGCGATTACTCATCTGGCACTGACGACCCAGAAGGCGGTATTTTCCTACCTGAATTTTCCCAATCCTACAAGTTTGGCCATGCCTGATCGACCTACGAAAATCACGCAAAGTCATTCTGAGCAACATTCTGAACCGTTTCTAGCCTCGACACGCAAAATTTCCATGAGAACGGCATGCTGGCAGCCATATCTAGTTACGCGCGCGCGCGAGTGAAAATTTCCCGCCAAAGTCACGTGATACCTGCTCAATGCACGTTGTAATTACCAGGCTATGGCGAATATTAACCCCCAAACCTATGCATCACCCTCGTCCCTAAGTGTCCCCGGACCCACCGGACAACTGTCCTCCGTCACAAGTGGCGCGGCGCTCACGGCGCGGCGCGAAATTTGACCGTTTGTCAAACCACCCGACAGGTCGGGTGGTTTCCCGGCCCGACTAAGGGTTAAGTGGCCATGGCGGTCATCAACCTTCGCGCGGCTCACCCTCCCCAAGTGTGCAGTCTTTTCGCCCCAGGGGGACTGCTCTGGTTTCCCCGCAGCTATCCCGGGGGCATTGGCGTGGGCGCGTGGTTTCTCGTGCCTGGGCGTCGACCGATCCCTGTGCATGGGTGACACTGACTACGTCGAAGCTCTAGGAGCTAGCTCCGGGCAACCGTGGAACAGCGCACCGCCATGTCCTCGAGACTTGGGCGCGCCTCAAGGGCCCCCAGACCAAAGGGCTCCTCCTGCATGTGGTTTTGCACCCACCCGCGGGTGGTTCACTGCCGGGCTCCGTGGCGCTCCCCCCAGCTTGGTATACGTGCGGCTTGCCGCGGAAGGCCACGACGAGCGCATTCAGCCGGGTCGCCTTGCAGGTGCTCCTCCCCAGCCCTAGCCTGCCAGCTCACTCCATGCGCTTGGCGCCTTGGCCACCCTCCCCTGCCGCATGAGCGGGTGTGGGCTCACCCGCGCCGCCCGCCTCGCCCCCGCCGGGCCTTCGATTGCTCAGGCCTGGGCAGAGATCCGCCGGTTGGTCCCCAGCGCCGTCAGCGCCATTCCCGACTTGCATGGTCACCCCATCCCCCGTCGGCCGGCCTTTGTGCAGGCTCAGTGTGCAGGATTCTGACCTCGGGATCCAGCAGGCCTGCGACCTCGTCGATCCGCCCCGCCCAGGCCGTCCACCGTCGCCTGCCCCGGCCGGCACGCCTGGCGTGTCCACTGTCGTCAGTCCTAGCTAGTGTCTTCCCTGCCTGCGTTAATGAAAAACAACAATTAAATACCTACGCGGGTATACTACACTGTGCCGACTGGATGGATCGATCTGCATCATTGCGAGCTTGAACTGGATCAGGCCGGGAAGGCTTGGCTAAGTTGGCTTCACTTCGTTCCCCTTGAGGGGACGGAGCGTGGGGTCCGCATTCCTGCGCGCCCTCCCCAGTGAGACCTTTGTTCACGCTGGTTCCGGCCCTTTACGCCATCGCTCTCCGCCACCAGTTGTCGGTTTGCCCCGCAACCTCTCATCACAGCGGGTGCGTCCTGCGGCAGCTGCGGGCTTGCTCTCGATACTTGTACGTATACTGGGACGCACTACATCGCGTGCATGGGTGGCCAGCAGAACCAGAACTGCATGGTTCCTCAATCTCCATGCCGCTCTCCTCCAGGTGGTGTGTGCGCCATGGTTCGGTCGGTCTTTCCCCATGCACTCCACCATCAAGTGCGAGGAGGCGGATGCATGGGGCCGCCTTCTACTCACCCAACCACCGCCCCGACATCAATTGCCGTGAGTTGACTACAACGCGAGCAGGCCGGGTTGCCACCTGCTCCTGGATGTCTCCGTCACTGGCTCGGCCGCTCTCCGGTCGGCGCCACATGGCTCCGGGCGGCTGTGCATGTGGAGTGTGGATGCCGGCGCTGCTCCCGCTGTGGCCGGCTGAGCGCGACAAGTTTGCCGCTCCTATACGTAATACGGCAATGTGGGGCCCCACCGGGTCATCCCCTTTGTCCTTGAGGAGTGATCGGGGCGGCATGGCCGGCCCCAAGACAGCTAGCGGAGGTTTTCCACGAGTGCTGCCAGCGCCGGCGTCAAGACCGCCTCGACCTCGAGGGGAAGACCGCCCCGTACGTGGTCTGCCCGCACGTGGTCCTTCGTATTGGCAGCTGCGCCTGTCACTCGCCCTCACTCGCACTGTGGCTGATGTGTGTGTTATTCGGCCGCCGCACCCGGGCCGACTTTGCCGCGACCCATGCGGTCTAGATCCCTCCCAGGACTGCAATTGGTGGGCCGGCAGCGATGTTGCTGCGTGTCGTAGTTATATATGTAGTTACTTGTACCTTGTGCAGCTGGCAGTGATCCTTGGATGTCCGTCTCAGATTCCTATTGATTTCTTTAGGGTTCTTCTTCTTTTCGGGTTTTTCCTTCTGTACGTTGCATGCCAATCTCACCTCCGTAATTTATCATTCTCAATGAATATATATCAAGGAGACCATGCACATATTGATTTCTGGCCTGCGCTGGTTGTCTCCTTGATATGTATGCATTAGATTGGAGCGGATCAACAATACTTAATTATATCCTAGAAGCCATAGGCCTGATCATCGATCGTTGCATGCATACATGTGTAGCAGTCATATTGATATATATATCAAGGATCTCGACAACAGAAAAAGTAGGTAGTAAGGATATATAGAGTTCTGAATTAATGCCATCCATGCGTCCATGGAATAGTACGTACGTTGTCTCAATCACTAGCTGTGATTGCCATCCAATGCAGCTACTAGGGGTGGGCGCCGGCAGTGATGCAGACTTGAAGCGCTTAATTTGTTTTCATATACAACATAAATTTGTGTATTCTGTCGACGGATCTGTCCTCTGGGATGCTCTATGGGCTGTCCTTGCTCGCGCTCGCGTCCCCACTCCCCTGGTTACCGTCATCCGCACGCTGTATGAGGGGTCGACCACTTCGGTGCATATACTCAACACGGCTTTACCCCGGACGCCATGTCCACTGCAGACCTGCGTCTGGCAGCTAGGTTGCGTCCTGTCGCCGAATACCTGTTTATTATTGTAGAGGATTATTATGTTATGCGCCAGGTACGTGCTCGCTTTGCTAGCATATTGCAGGCCGTGCCCCTAGCTGGCCGCCTAGCGATCACGAACGAGCTTAAGGGGACTCGCACGTCCAAAAGCCTGAAAAACAGACTTTAGTGAGTATCAGTTCCAATGCACATGGGAACCATCTAGTGATGATTGGGTACCATAAATATGATGTTTGGACATTCATACCACCACTTGTTGGGGGTACTACCCCCAACCACGCACCGGTGGCGAGCTAAAAATAGAAAAAGACGCTATTTATGAGATATTTTGCCCAAGACAAACCACTTGTCTAAATGACCTGCCCATACATACCTGCAAAGTTCCCCCACTTTTTTAAAAGCTGGGCTATTTACATGGCCAAAATGGTCAGATTTGTTTGAGTTATTCATTTTCCCGCAAAATGGGTACTTTGTTGAGCCAAAAAAAATAAATCAAATTGGGTCATCCATACATGCAATATTCCACTGAGTAGGGGGAAACACAACCACAAAGTTTGAGCTCATTCTGACAAGCGTAGCTCAAGTTATTGATTTTCCTGTGATGCCACCTGGGTAGACGCTAAAAGAGAATTGAGCTAGTGCTGAGCCAAAATGACATCTGTTTTGCTACCCTAGACACCCAAAAACATGCCCACTTTGATCACGGAGTGTGAGGAGGATGTCCGGAGCGTCATATGCCCCACCCCTCCATCGGCACAGCCAGCCTTGTGAGTCTACCCTTAACAACAAGGCTGGTAGGACGACACGCCTGAGCAGCATATGTCATGCCTATCTCAGGCTAATAATGTGTGATTTTGTGCCAACAACCAAGTTGTTCCACCCAACAACACATTAAAAACCCTGTTCCAAAATGCCCAACAAGCCGGACATGTGGAGGACCACACACGCAGTATATAAAGAGAAAATAAGCTGACTTTTTATCCAGCCAACCTGTGGCTAGCTGCTCTGGTTAGCATGACAAAGGCTATCATTTACTCAGTGGGAAAGGTGAAGAGACCATTGGAACAACCTACCTGACGCATGTGCCACCAAAGCATTGTGTCCCGCAAAATGCACACTGCCTCCTTTCTAACAAGCACGAGGAGCCACTTTCTTTAGGAGACAGGTGCCAGCTCGTCAGTGTCTGGGGAAAATGATGCCGCTGCTTAGGAAGACCGCGTGAATTTCCTCGAACACAACTGTCTATAAAGCAAAAGAAATTTCAGAGAAGCATGGAAATAAAAGCATTACACCTTCCCGACAGGTTGTGGGCCACGCGCTGCAGCAAGCCAGCCACGTCACAGACGAACTTGCTAAAAAACATCCAGGAATCTAGCGATGCAGCGCCAGGACCCGCAAGTTCATGGCTGCATCTGGCCGGAAAGAAGGCAAAATTAAGCTTACGCTCAACGAGCTAAGAAAGCAGGAAAGCGCTATCTTAGGACGTTTAATACAAGAACGTACCATAACGGGCATTTATTCGTGCCCAGGCGCACAAGAAAGGCCACCCTTTCATGGAGAGGTCGGGCGCGCATCGCGCAGGCCTAATGTTATCTTACCGCAAAATGACGGGAAAGGTAAAGATAGCAGCGGGAATTTTTACGGCTTTAGAAACATCATTAAACTAGCTTCCATTAGGACCATAAAAACTGGCAACAATCGACAATCACACCTGCAGGCATCCATGATACTTTATTCATCCCGACAGAAATTCAGGCCGGACCCCCCCTGCCGATGGTAAGGAAAAAGAGCCCGCGACATTATAGATCGCAACTATCCCACCATAAATTAGAATCAGTAACTAATTTTCTCCAAGAATCGAGCATTTTTTCTGCTTTCCGCGAGCCAGATTTGTCACGTTTCGTCTAAAAGCAGTCACCATGGCCACTTCCGCAAGGGGTGCGCGCACCGTACGTGCACCCACTTTTCACGGTACGGAGGGTACCGCGGAATTTTTTTGGCGCGGAAAATATTCGCCGCGCCGAGTCCCCTTAAGGGGAAGGGCCGGGGGCCGACTAACAAGCAGAATTTACCAGCTGCCCTCATTTATGCCGACGACATCACGCTCATCGAGAAGCCGGAGTCTGCCCAACTTTGGCCATGGACTCAGCAGTGCCTGGCGCTCGAGGCTCGGGCGGTTGGTCTAGAAATCAGCCCCAAAACGGAGGCCCTGGCCCTCGGCATGGCCGGGCCCCCACCCACACTCCGCCTCTTAGACGACACCGAGGTCAACTACCCTACTTCAGGCCGCTTCAAGCTGCTCGGCAGTCGGCTTCCCGACTGCGAGGACGACCTGATGACACGAAATCATCGGCATGGTGTGGGCGCAACTCCATATGACCACCGCCGCTGGTGGAGCAACCCCGCCCTTAACCCCGGATCGACAAGCGCGTGACCTCTTCAAGGTCGTCATTCTGACGATCCTGACCTACGTACGGCGCCGAGACCTGGACACTCGCGCAGGAGCTGGAGCAACGACTCGACGCGGCAACGTCACCAAGATGCTGCGCGCACGGCCCGGCCTTAACATCCGGCCCGCCTTTGGCTTGCACATTAGTAATGAGGATTTGTACGCTGATTAGTGCCCTATGTTTCCCACATTATTAGGCACAGGCGCCTGGGCCTAGCCGGGCACCTGGCCCGCACAGATCAGGTAGCCACATCGATCAGAAAGAGTAGCTGGCACCAAGCCCGCCCAGCCTGGGCGTAATGTCCTCACCTGGCGTGCCCCAGGCCGCGCGCAGCAGGGCCGCCACCCGTGGACTTTTCGTGATAGACTCGGCATGGACATGTGCTACACTAGACGTGACGGGCTCACACCCGGGCAGCCTCCTGGTTTGTCTGTAATCTGGAGGCAGATGGTACGCAAGGGTAGCTAGATGGCAAGTAGTGATGAAGGAGACCACCCCCAAGTCTGTGGGGGCTCCGCGTGTGACCGCGTATATGGCATTCACAGCGTGTCGGGCCGTGGTGCCCACAGCCCTGTAACTAGGACCTAGATAGTTTACACCATCCATTCCATCCCTTGTTCCCCTCCCACTGAGGACTTATCAAGGAGACAACCAGCGCAGGCCAGAAATCGGGAGAATCCGGACCATGGTAGCTCGAGCCTGCCGTTATCTTGTCCGCGTGTTCGAGTCGTTCAGGATGATGAAGATGAATGGTGATGGAAATGTGTATCCTTGTGCATTGAAATTATGGCTGGCTTACGTGTAGAGCGACTAGATGACCTAGACGGTGGGGCCGGAAACAGCATGCTTGATCAGGGCGTGTGTTTCGAGCCTAACTGGCCGGGAGTGTCTAGTGGTGAGCACCATTGCTGCGATCGCTCTCCCACCATTTACGAGGAGATACCCGCAAATGGAAAACCACTGAAAAGGTAGCTAGTCAGTCATCACGTTAGCCATGCCATGATTCCAAACGTCCAAGAACTGCACACGGTGCAAAGGCAAACAGCCGGAGGACAGCACTTTCAAATGTGCGGCGGGAACCAAAAGCCCGCGGATGCCAGAAAACATCGTGTTGCGGCAGCGACGCGACGATGTGGACAACGAATCCAGTGCCAAGCTCGGAACGGCCGCAAAGGAGATCTGGCATCACAGGGTTCAGATGTGCGGAGATACTATGCGATCCAGCCGGTCCACGACCTGTTTGTAGAGCTTGTGCCAAGGGGCAGCACCGAACAGATGTGGGTGACGTTGCAAAAAACATCGGACTTGACGGAGCATAATGGCTCGGTCATAGTCTTTGACCAATAAACGCTGCAAGAGTTCAACAAGAGTCGTGATGAAATCAACACGATAAGAACAAAGACGGGAAAAACGATGTAACTGAGAAAGAACAACACCATATTTTGCTGTGTGGGAAAGGAGACTGTGAATATCGGGGTAACGAATAAAAGGAATTTGCTGGTATTTAGGATCCTTGCGCTTATCATAGACAGCCGTACGCCAGCCCTTCTTGTTATGGGTAATGTTAAGATCGAGGTAGTTGCAATGAGGACTTATGCTCACGTACGTGACGCAGTCGCGTGTCTATTAGTTAATTAGTTAATTAATTAATTCGTGTAAATGTATAGTGAGTGTAAATGTATCAGAGTATAGTGAGATAAGCGTAGTACTCATTAATTAATTAAAATCTCATAGCTCCGTGGGGAGCATATGTAACACATAGCCCTGAGAAAGGGGCATCTATGGGTTTGAAATACAATCAGGGCGACAACCTGCAGGTGTAGGATGTACAACTATCACCTGCTCTGGGTGCACAAGCTAGGTGCACCTGCACCGCCATGATGGTTCATGCCTCCTAAACAAGCACAAGCACACAAGGCGGCTTGAGGAGAGGGCCTAGAAGCCTGGCCTGCATGACTCATGGGGTGGAAGGTATGTGGCTAGGCTATAGCTGGTGTACACATGGCCTCTCAGCAGAGAGTAACTCCCTGCATATGGGCAAAGCATGACTCGAAACTGCTACTGCTGTTGCAAGGGCTGGTGTGGGCCCATCACGTAGGCATACATGGCCACATAACTAAGCTGTCTAGTCTACACTACTGCTACATTCCCTAGGCTGGGGTGGCTGGGGCGGCAGGGGTCGTAGTACTCATGGCGTGCATTCGCCTCTGCATGCGCATGCACGAACGCACTTACTCACTTCTATGGATTGAGGATCGATACATGAGTGATCTCCAAGCCCCACATGTGCGCCAGCCTCAATCCCAGATATATCCTGTAGAATTAATATGAATCCGTGGCCTGCACGCATGCAAGAATACAATGGCATGCCGGCGGTCACCAGGATATGCTTCGACAGGTCCTGAATGTAGGGTTCTCCGCACATATAGGTCTTTAGAGTCTGTGTATAAGGGTATGCCTCGCATTTCGGACAAGATTAGACAGCGTAGGATCGATAGCATTTCGTAGGACATGTTGCTCACATGCACCAGTCAGGTATATAGACACCGACCTCGGTCTGGCCGCCCCCCAGCGGCTTGGCCAACCAGGGCGGCACATCCTGACCTGGCCCCAAGGACAGTCCTAGAAAGATGGGTATAAAACCTGCCATGAACTACACACAGCAGTTGCTGGCCGACCTAGTACCAAGCAAGGGAATACGTGCTATGTACATGGTCTCCTAACGGATTCATGTTATAATTAAATTAATTTAGTTTAATGCCGGCGGCGCAGCCCTTGTCTAGCTATTGATTCAACCGCACTCTTCCAAACGCCGTGTTGTGCTTACATGCAAACGCCAGCACCATACATGGCCTCACACTGGGCACCACATGCATACATCGCTGCACGGAAAGCTGAACCTTGAATCATGACGTCCATTCATTCATTCATCCATCCATTCATTCATTCATTCCGATTCAACCATTGGTCGACAGTACATAGGGCCACACCATGGCATGCCTAAGATGAGGGGCTGATTTCGCCCAGGTAGATCCTCTTGTCGCTGGAGCACGAGCCGATGATGGGCTCCTGCAGGGGTCACGGAAGAGGAATGGAGCCACAGCAATGCCACCAAAAAAATCAGATACACACGAAAAGATGTTGTCTCACTACAGGTAAAGAAAAAATATCACCGTGTTACCTCATTATGCCTGCAGAACAGCTAAGAAATGCAAGGGTTCAGGAAACGCAATCCATAAACCCCAGGGGCAAAATTTTTGCCAGGAAGTAACCCGATCTCAATCTTGTGTCGACTCATGTGACTTTCTCCTCTGATACCAAAGCCTGTTAACGGCTGCCAGAAACCCTGCCACAAAACCCAAACCTCCAGCTGGGCTGCTTCCTTGGGGAAGGAGAGAAAGAATGCTTTCTTCCCACCACACGTGCCATGCCATGTGACCAAACGCCTCGACGTTTCTCCCCGTTGTTCTAACCGCCCCTCCGTAACAACATGCCGAAGGTAAAAAGGCCACAGGAAATCTCGTCCCTGACAAACATAATACACATATACATACAGATCCCGCCAGTTCCAACACCATTTCCCTACACGGCTCACTGCACCAGCGAATTCCGCCAAGTAAACAACAGGCCGCTGCCACAGGACTGCCATTTGTTCAGGTTTGCTCCCCTTGGGGTGGAACACAACGTCGTTGATACTCCCAAGGTATCTTTTTGCTGATCACGATCATGCTATCCCGTTATGTCCTAATCATATTCACGTTGGGATTTCATGCTATCCATTTATGTCCTATTTCTAATCACATTGGCATATCATGCTATGTGCTAATCATAATCACGTTCGCGTATCATGCTATCCAGCTATGTCCTAATCATATTCACGTTGGCATGTCATGCTATCCAGTTATGTCCTATTCATATTCACATTGGCATATTATGGCACTGCGTGCTCACCTTGGGGTGGAACACGACCTCGTTGACGCTCCCATTGTGTCCCGGCAGCTTGTAGAGCAGCCGCCGCGTGGTGGTGTCCCAGATGTTCACCATGCGATCGCCGCTGCCGCACGTCACCTGCCAGATGTCACAAGGCGGTGCCAAACGCACACACATCATGCCAGTCACCATCAGCAAGCACCATGGTGAGGGTGGCCGGTGCCCGGGAGCCCCTGGCCAGTATACGAGAAGGATAGCGGCACGGCCGAGGCGAGATACCACCAAGAAGACCCCACAGACAATGCTCTCTGCATTACACGAATGAAAGATTTTCCGATGTGGTTAATAAGTAACAGCGCAGTCGTACGTGGTGGAAGCTGCAGGGCTTAAACCACCTTGGCATCACGGGAACATCCTTTCTGGCCCCTGCAACTGTCTTAAAAGTCTCGAGCTGGGCCGTTCAACAAGCATGCATGGACCTTGCCGTGCCATGTCTCAGCATGACACTGGCCAGTGTTCTGTCGGAGGATCTATTAAATAACAGTTAATTTATTCCAAGAATGGCCACTTGCACACGTACCATCTTGCCATCGGGCGACCAGTCGCACTTGAGCAGGTTCTTCTCAAAGTTGTGCTGTGAGAGGTGAGCATTTGACATAGTCAGGGGAGCGGTAGGAGCAGAGGTACAGGAGGCAGGAGACAGGCAGAGGTATTGGTGAATACGATCCCTTCGCACAGCAACAAGAAGATCTCAATTTTACAAAGTGTTGTTTGGATCCCACTTTTACAAAGTGTTGTTTGGATCCCACTTTTACACAGTACTATGTGAGAGCGAATTCAGGACCTTTCCACATTTCGAGAGCAGGTGGTGGTTTCGGGATAATTCGGCGCCGGGTACCCCGGACCTTTCCACAACCGGTGTTCAGGTCGACCGGAACTACCGAGTTTCGACTGAAAAGTGCCTGAAACTGACCTGCACTACCTGCACCGCAGAAACTTTGGTGCAGGTAGTGCAGGTCGGGTTTTGGAGAGGTCGAAAGGGTCAGGCACAGGCGACCTAGACGAATCTGAACGATGTGGTAAGGAATGACATGTACCAGGTCATACGGCTGTGATTCGAGCTGTTCAGAGGGAAGCGAATATCCAAACTGATATTCTCAGTGGCCAAGGACGGACGCGGAACCATTGTGGAAACTACCTTCCGTAATAATGCGCTACTGATTCGTCGCGCAGGCATTGGGCTCCAGCGGACAAATTGTTTCGGGACCCACCCGCGCTCGAGTTTCGGGCTCATACAAACCGAGTGTGGAAAGGGCCTAATGGGAAGACCATCAAATCATGCACTCCCTGACACAATCAACACGCACAGCTGGATCATGAGCAAGCCCAGGTCAGACTTCCGAGGCCCCTGTGAGATTCTGTGTTACACACAAAGTCACCAGGTAGGTAGGCAGCACACTGCGCTTTACTCTCAAAGGAGACTAGCTGTTAGGAAAAAAAAAGAAGAAGAAAGACACAGCGAACACCTAGATAGAAACAAATTGCAGACCTTTACCGCATGAATTTGGCTCTGGTCCAATTTCATACTACAATCTGCATATATATTTAGTGTAAAATGTGGCTCGTGAAATCAAAACATATTTTTACACAATGTATTACAAAAAATGTGCATGAATTCGACAGATACAAATTCATATACAATGCCGCTGTTTCACTCACCACATGGCCCGAGAAGATTTTCACGCATCGGTTTTGGGGGGCGTACGGACGCATGTCCCACACCTGCATGTGGCAGAATGTGAAGGTAGCAACGGTTGGCAGCATAATCGTAACGGATATTACCACCAGAGTTCACCATCAGCATGGCCATGGCCAAACTAGCCACAGAGTCAAAGAAATGTGCCTATCGGTGCCGTAGGCACGTCGTTGGTGTCATCAGCCAATGAAAGGTGACACAAAGCAACCAGCACCGCAAATGTGTTGATTACGATCCAGATGCTAGCACGCTACACAACGTTTGCAACACAGAAAAACTGCTATAGACCCTTACACCTCCCTGGCATCCTCCTTTGAACTCCCACGGATACAGGAAGACCCAAACGCCTGAACATGGCATCCCTCCGTAGAACTTTACAACGCCAAGGCAAGCCCAGGACGGAGAACGCAACCTCTTTTTCCATGATGGCATATGGGCTTTAGAATGGCCAGCATTGGTATGCCTTTCGCCCCCCTCTCCCCCCCCTCAACTTCCGGACCCCACCCACCCGCAGCGTGTTGTCCATCGCGTTTGTCAGCAGGTACGCGCCACCGTCGGGGCTGAGCTTCATGCCTGCGCGGGTGTGGCAACGCGGACATGGGCAACACACACAATTTACTTGAAGATGAGCGTGGACATAGGTCAAAACTCAAAGGAGGGCGAATATGAATGGAATCCCACTACGATGGATGTGCATACGTAGGCATATACGAATCCCAGGGGAAAACAAGGACATGAACAGGCCTTTGCCAAGTTGCATCCAGCTCAACACGCGACAAGGAATCCTTGCGTCTCCAATCCAGCAGTGCCACAACAGAGGCCTGTGCCATCCTCCACTGGCCCGTGCTATACTGCGCAGGCATGAGCGCATGGATCCAACGCAGTGCAAATCCCGGTAAACAAGACAACGGTAGCTCACAGATAGCACCTGGCAGTACAAAATCAACACGGCCAACGTAGAAAACCAAGGGCACGCCATGGGATGACAGGGGCACGAAATCCATCTACTACAGTACAAAATTATCTAGTACAAAAATAATGCTACCACCGCCCATGGGGATGATTCCTGTTCACAGAATTCCTCCCCAGTTCCATTCCTCTGCACTTGCATGCTAGGTGCATGGCCAGAGATAAACAGCCAATTCCTTCCGCTGCGAGGCAACTCATGCAGTTGGGTGTTTCACCCCGAGGTAGTATCCATGCTGCCGCACCACGCACCTGTGATGGTGTCGATGTGGCCTGACAGGGACATGACCACCTCGTTGCGCCGCAGGTCCCACACCTGGCCCGTCGCGTTCGTGTCATGTCGTGTGTTCGCGCCAATACCGCCACATGGATAGTGACAAAGAGAGAATGGGGATGAGCGATATGGGTCCCAAAACACTCGGCTGCGAGCTGCCGGGTCTTCTAAACTTTTTCTATGGGCTAGCACGCCACTGAAGTATCTCGTTTTTGTACCATTCTCCTTGAGAAATGACTGCCATCCTGTGCTAACCAACAATCCCATGTGCTAGTCGACTAGTGGCTAGTTGATGGCCCGTTGAATGCAGATCAAGTAACGGTTCACAACTGAGACCTATCATACCTATTTGCTGAAGATTAGGCAAATACCCCCCAAAACAGGGGCACTGGGTGAGAAAAGGGATTGGGGCACGTCAGCCTGGACAAGTCTGCCAAGCCACGCCAAGAAGGGTACCGGCTCGACTGCGTGCATCAATGAGCAATTTACTCAAGATCTAGTCCGAGATCAAACATGCATGTACATACATCCAACATGCGTGTCTATACACCTGAGATGCGTGTGCATGCATCTAACATGCATGTATAGCGCGCAACAGTACGCGGCTCACATGGTCTCATCATGCACAGTATCGCGGGGCCAAAGCGACTTGATGGCCCAACCTCTCTCTCTTCTTTCTCTACCTGTGGTCACACATGAGCCAGGTCTCTTCTTGGGACCCCCGGCCCCCTCAGCAACCCCTTTATTGCGCCCACTCTCTTGCACCCCCCTTTCGTGTAATCTATGAGGTTGCGACCCCCTCGCTCGCACCCCCCCTGCGTTTGCCAGTTTCACTTGCTGGCCGGCGCGTATTTCGCCCCACAAACCCTAACCTCGCCGCAAATGAAACATCGTCTCACCTTGATGTCGTTGCTGATGCCGCCCGTGTATATCTTATCGCTTCCGTCAGAGAAGGACACCGCCGTGATCTGCCAGACAGAGAAAAAGAAAGAAACCGGCACAGGACGAGGTTCGTGATCAGTGGGGAGGCGATTGTTCAAGGGAGACCACCCGGATAGAAGAGACAGCCAGAAAAGAAGAGGCAGCCAGGACGGAAGAGGAGGCATGGCAATATTCTGAAAAAATCGCCATGGCTGAAGTGATTGCGCCAACTTTAGGGACAAGTGTGACACATGGAATAGGTTTACGTCCCGGTGAGCAGGGAATTGTATGCAGTGCGGGCATCCTGCCAGCAGCAAGCGGTTCATCCAGCATGCTTGCAGTAGTGGTTGTGGCAGGCATGCCGGCTGCTGGTCACATTTAGTCCCATTCGCAAGTCCTACGGCTGCTGGGGCAGCAGATGGAGCCCACAAGGATGTTGGGCCATGCCCACAGTGTCATGCGTTGAAGCAATGTCAGCAACAGTTAGCCCGCACCACATTAGACAGTGTTTATGAGCGCGATTGTTGGATGAATGCCCGTTTGGTAGCATTCCACGGGACGACGGAGCTGCCATCGAACCAGCTCGCCCTCCAAAACGCCCATGTGCCTTCCATGGCCCTTTTCACTCGCACAGGGATACACAAACTTAAGAAAAGTAGTACATTTTCAACCACCCCTGATATAATTCCATAATCTGCGCCATCCATCGATGGTGCTTTTACCAAAAAAATAGTATGTCCAGCGTAGTTCGAACCCCGACCATCTACATGGTTGCAGGGCCAATCCCACCTCTCCAGGAATTAGCTGGCAGCAAGGACTTGAATGATTATGCCCACCCCCATCACGCCAATTCTGCTGCGCCCTCCCCCCCCCCACTTTCCACAGCCACGTACGCCATGGCTTTGTGGGACATATTGCATGAGAGCATGCCCCACGTGACACAGGCCAATTAATCACTTGGCCGCGTGTGTGTGCGCGTGCGCATGCCCTTACCTGGTACTTGTCGGGGAAGGTCTGCACGCATGCGCGTTGGCGCATGTCCCACAGCTGAAGCCAACGCGGGGGCCAGACAGAAGGCAAGAGGCAGGGGCGGAAAGCAGCGGGCATGGGTAGGGGCAGAAAGCAGCGGGCAGGGGGTAGGGGCAGAAAGCAGCGGGCATGGGCAGGGGCGGAAAGCAGCGGGCATGGGGCAGGGGCAGAAAGCAGCGGGCATGGGGCAGGGGCAGAAAGCAGCGGGCATGGGGCAGGGGCAGAAAGCAGGATTGACCAGACAGCAAAGACAGTAAAGACAGGCACGTCCCAGGGACACGGGGCAGGTTCAGACCAGGGCACAGTTGGAGATCATGTCAGACAGGCACAGTAGAACTTCCTTCTGGTGCCAGCACAGTGTTTTAAGGTCGTTCAGGTACAAACAGGAGTAGGCATCTCATTGTACGCCGTTTTCTGCTCAAGTCCCTGAGCAAATAAAAGCAAACGAGGACAACCTTCAAGACAACGGCATCCGGGGAAAAAAAGAAAGCGGACCGCCACGATGAGTCCCACAGGGGCTGACACTGGCTGCTACAGAACTCCTGTTCTCCGACACATTTCCCATCCCATATCAGCAGTCCAGAGCACCTATAGACTGCACTCACTGCAGTACATAAACTATGTAACTTCTCTCTTATGTAGTAGTATATAAACTATGTAACTTCTCTCTTATGTACTAGTATATAAACTTGGCGCTAACTCACATTGTCGGGGCTATCAACACACGGCTACCAGTACGCAACACACCGGGAGCTATGTGACACACGGGGAGCGTGCATACCCAGGGAGGGCAAAGCATTCCTCTCTGAGGGAGCCAGCACGGCCAAACGATACACCACAGCCTGAGCTTTGCAGACACAGGGTGAGGATAACGGGGGTTGTACACACCTGCGATACAGAGATCACAAACGCCTCAAGTGCTTGACGTTGGTAAACTAACACACATCCCTAGCCCAAACAATCGCGGAGATTCTAATATATAGATTCCAGTACAGTCATTCTTGCCTTAAGTTGGGTTCGCTTAAGTTGTGTTCATGCCTTAAGTTGGGTCAAATAGGATTTTGGCATTGTAAGTTCAAAGTAGTTCAGAATAGTATGTTCTAGTATCTTTAGTTCAAATTAGTACAATTTAGTAGAGTCATTCACAGCATAAGTTGGGTTGACGCCTGAAGTTGGGTTGACCCCTTAAAAACCTCGAACCCAACTTAAGGCGTGAATGACTGTATCTACCTTGGCGGTCCCGTCATCCGACCCGCTGACGATGAGCTGCGGCCCCCTGCGTGCCGGGCAGCAGCTGTTCACAAACGACGAATGCTCCGCCATCTTCTTCACCTGCTTGCCGGTCTCCGCGTCCCTGCAGGGGACAAAGGGCAAGGGGGCAGGGGGCCAGGGGGCCAGGGGGGCAGGGGGGCAGGGGGGAGGGGCAGGGAGCAGGGAAAGGCGAGTGGTTTGTCGCAGCATATAAAGGGTTGAGAAAGCAGGTAAGAGAGGTGGGAGAGCAAACGAATGCGAGAGTTGAGAGAGCAGGCGGCCGGACAATATAGGAGCGCACACCTATGTAATGCACACATCCCCTATACGGTTACTTGGTGCTACATAGAAACAAGAAGTGTGTATATACATTGCCAGACATGTAGACAGTGCAGGCATACTAACCAACATTGCACATGCTGTGGCTGTAGCAGCTAATTGCATTCCCACCGGCCCCCTACCCCTGGCCCCCGTCTTCCCCACCAATTTTCCACTGAGAAACACACGGGTGTTTGCATATGGCGCACCGGGCCGGGCCCAGCCCCACCCGTACTCACCACGCGCGGATTAATTAATTGAACTCGTGCTCCCGTTGGGGAGTCACGGCGCATCAACCCCGATGGATGGATGGATGGATGGATGGATGGATGGATGGATGGATGGATGGATGGATGGATGGATGGATGGATGGATGGATGGATGGATGGATGGATGGATGGATGGATGGATGGATGGATGGATGGATGGATGGATGGATGGATGGATGGATGGATGGATGGATGGATGGATGGATGGATGGATGGATGGATGGATGGATGGATGGATGGATGGATGGATGGATGGATGGATGGATGGATGGATGGATGGATGGATGGATGGATGGATGGATGGATGGATGGATGGATGGATGGATGGATGGATGGATGGATGGATGGATGGATGGATGGATGGATGGATGGATGGATGGATGGATGGATGGATGGATGGATGGATGGATGGATGGATGGATGGATGGATGGATGGATGGATGGATGGATGGATGGATGGATGGATGGATGGGTATACGCAATCCTATCGGTCTATTCTATCTAGGTACAAAAATCATCGCAGATGGTCATGTGTTTGGGGCTATTAATAACCCACCACGCGCGGATGGCCATGAGTGCGTGAAGGCTATTGACAACTCACCATGCGCGGATGGTCATGTCGGGAGAGCACGAGATGATGTGGCTCCCTGTCGTCGTCCAGTGCAGGTCCACCACCGCGTTCTTGTGGCCCTTCATCACCATGTAATTCTGGCACTCGTCCTCCACGCGCCACAGGACTGGCAGCACCCAGCACGGGGTTCACCAATCCATGCCCACCGTGGCAAGTACACCCGCAGAAAGAGTAAAATGAATTAAAATAGAGTGAAAAAATGGCAAGTGCTAGCGCGTTCAGGATGAAGCTGTCCACACAGACCACGAAAATACCAAATACCATGCATATGGACAAGATTCAGGATACATAGATTACAGCAATGACAGCATCTACAGATCAACACAGAGAAGGGCACACACAGACAAAATGAATTGAGGGCATGTTCAGATGGAAATACCAAGGGCACGCACATATCAAGAAATTAAGGGCACGTGCAGACGGACAGGAGGTGAGGGCTCACCAAGCGAACGGGCAGATGGAAAAGATAAGGGCACACACACAGAGGTACCAACAGCCCAGGCACATTCATGTCAATACGACTAAGGGCATGTGCCTGTAGATACAAATAAGGGCACACACTTACCAGCACCAACAAGGGCATGCACATATCGATACAAATAAGGCCACGTACATACTAACACAAGGGCACGTACGTTTCAACATTTAAGGGCACACACATATGAATACAAGTAAGGGCACACACATATCATCTTGTCATGGGCATGCACACATTAATCCAGGTCAGGGCACCCACATATCAACACATGGAGGGCATGCACATATGAACAAGGGCACGCACATATCATCTTGTCGTGGGCATGCACACATTAATCCAGGTCAGGGCACCCACATATCAACACATGGAGGGCATGCACATATGAACAAGGGCACGCACATATCATCTTGTCGTGGGCATGTACACATTAATCCAGGTCAGGGCACCCACATATCAACACATGGAGGGCATGCACATATGAACAAGGGCACGCACATATCATCTTGTCGTGGGAACCGGACGCGATGCAGGTGCCTTCCGGGTTGAACGCCATGGTGTAGATCTCACCCTGGGGGGGCGTCGAGGGTGACAGGCAGGTGTTTGTTTGCGATACACGGAGCGGGAAGGGTGAGGGAGAGAGGGCCCAGCGTTCTCGCACAAGAGCACCGATTCCTGGATTGCAGATGTTGCTTGCGAGTGACAGGTCACGCGTCTATGCCACAACGATTGCCAGCCTTGCCCACCAAATTGTGACGCATGCAATTAGAACGACCAAACATCAGACGAAAGCATGCATACCGTCAATCCTTAAAGGAGATCCCTTGTACCGTCCTTGCACTTGGAACTCAAACTACTTAAGCGATACTAGAAACTACGTGAGTGACCCCCGGTGGCCCCGCTTTGACAGACCGCGACAGCCGCAGGCGCGACCCCGAGCCGTCCCCGACGCGTGTCGAGCCCTCGGCAATCGACGCCGGCGCCCCGCCCCGTACGGCCCGGGACACCCCGGCGCGTCCGGCCGGGTCCCCGGGCGGGCCCTGGGAGGCTCTGAGAGGCTCTGATGGGGGTTGGAGGACTTTGAATGAGAAGTCTTGCTTTTTGGGGACCACTTCCCCCCCCCCCTACCCACCCTCCCCCCACCCACTCTGACACACTCCCCACCCCCTCTGACAACCAACGCGCGGGGGTCGGTTACGCAGTTTCTAGTAGACTGTAACCGACAGACTGGCATCATGGGCCATTGCGTCACGTATGTGCACGTACCTGATGCCCTGTTAGCAACATCACTGGCGCAAGCAAGCTGGACGTGCGTCGTATTCCCTGCACATGGGGAAACAGTGACGCACATATGACCAGGTTCAGTGTCCCAATCTCGCCACAACTTCAAGGCTAGTCGCGACAATTTCAAGATTTTCTAGTTATTTTGAGCAAACTACAATTTTAACTTAATGTCACGCAAAGCCTTGTCCCTGCAAGGAAGTATAGTTGGCGAGCATTTCGTGCAGCTCTGTCAGCACGGTTTGCTCACCTCTTTGTTAACAACTATCTGCTGGTTTTTATTATCTGCAGGCACAATTTCCCCATCCGTCTTCTGTCGCTTAGCCACGATTTGCATGTCCTCGTCTCCGGGACGTTTCTCCACTGAAGCCATGGTGTCCGACCTGGGTAGAGCTGAAAACCACACCTAGGTCCTACACCTGCTTCGTTCACGCGGACTGCCTGTACGGGGGGTTAGCCCCAGTCGTCCTATCCCCAAAACTCTGGCTAGGGCTTCAAGCTACTCAACGTTTGATGAAATGCCGAGTGTGGTTGGCAGAGAAACGAAAAGTTTTTCTTCGCCCATGAAAGGCACTGCAGCTTCCAACCTCTTTCTATGCGCCAAATGCGATTAACGTCCTTTGACGTGGGGCTTATTCTAACCACTACTTTTGTGGTTCCTGCACGCGTTTGAAATTGCGCTGCTATCGCGCGACAGCCTAGATTCAGAACAGGATCGTGTTCATGCCTCGCCTGCCATAGCTGTCTCGTTTCTTTGTCTTCGGTAAGCTCTCTAACTGAGGCGAAACAGAGTAGGTTGCAGGCGGCAGCAGTCGGCCGAGTTGAGGACACATATTGTGACAAAACGAGCACACCAGTCCTGGTCCAAGCAGGGTCCAAGCACCAGTCGGGATTTCCCAATTCACCTCAAGGGTTGTCCCAGGCAGTCTTCAGCGGTTGATGCAGCGGGAGGCGAGCACCTACTGTACAGTACAGTATGGGCTACAGTACAGTATTGTAAACATACATCATCTCATCAGTCAACACAGCTATCCTATTTTCCTTTCTGCTATCATAATCAAATGGCCAATAATTAATCAATTTTTGATGTAATCAGCCATGCACCAGCACAACGCAATGGCGGTCTGCGCCCTAGCTACGCAGCACGCCATGGCGGCCTGTACGGCGGTAGCCGCGTTGCAATGCAATTTCCCAACAGCGTCCAATGCCGTGACTCAGGCGCGGCCTCTTCGGCCCTCAGCATTGCATAGGCTTTCCGGCAAGACCGGGTTCGTGGCAGGTGGTGCGTTTTTGCAGGGTTCTTCTCGTCCTGAACTTCTGCAGTATACATCAGTAAAAGGAAGGCAACTGGTCAAAACACACCGTGTTGTGATGTCAGCCCAAACGGCGTCATCAATGGAGAAGGTTTCTCAGGTAGTTCAAGTGGATTTGGGCGACCGCACTTATCCAATCTATATCGGCGCCGGCCTCCTCGACCAGGTACTGCAGACGGCAATTGCGGCACGGCATGTAACTACATTCCTTTGCCAAAACAGCTTTGCATCGCAGAGGTTGTTGCGTGCCAACATCCAGCCCCACGTAGCCGACGCCGCTGCATGAACGATAGCTTAATCCTGGGTGCCTCGGCTCTCGTTTGGTCGAGAAAATCGTGAAAGCCCCACCCTCGCGCAGCGTTCACACGACTATAAGGTAGTTCATTACAGAACATCGCCCGTGTAGAAACAACTTATCATTCTCATCCGTTCATCGCCACCTTCTCACGGCCACGTGCCCTGTACCTCTCTAAGCCAGGGCCATTAGGTTTTACCCACATCGGTTTGGTGCGTTGGTAGTATCCGAGGCTTGCGTGCTCTCTGTTGCCATGCTGCCATCCTCATTCCACCAAAACTCTACCGCGCTAACCATGCTACCCCCGTCCTCCCCTCCCCTCCCTCCTCCACTTCCCCCCCTTCGCTCCTTCCCCCGCTTTCCTCCCACCCCCCGACCCCCCCTCACCCCTACACCACACCACACACCCCTTACCCAGGGCCACCTGCTGCGCCAGCACGTCCCAGGCAACCGCGTGCTCATCGTGACCAACGAGACCGTCGCGCCGCTTTACCTGGACCGCTGCGTCGCCGCTTTCACCGGCGGTAACGACCACGATGCCGCGACATCGGCGCCAGGTGGCAAGAAACCCAAGAAGATCACCGTGGACCACGTCATCCTGCCCGATGGTGAGGAGTACAAGACCATGGAGGTCCTCATGAAGGTATTCGATGCCGCGCTCGAGAAGCGGCTCGACCGCCAGTGCACGTTCGTGGCGCTCGGTGGGGGGGTCATCGGTGACATGACAGGGTTTGCGGCAGCTGCATACCAACGGGGCGTGCACTTCATCCAAATCCCTACCACGCTGCTCGCAATGGTGGACTCCTCGGTGGGCGGCAAGACAGGTGTCAACCACCCGTTGGGCAAGAACATGATCGGCGCGTTCTACCAGCCAAGATGCGTGCTCATCGACACGCTCACGCTCAACACGCTGCCGCGCAGGTGGGGCTCAGTCTTATGGCCAGCATTATGGCTGCCAAGAACTCATAGAATCCGACCTCTTGTAGCGGTCCAGATCGCGACAGCATCATTTGTTAGTTAAATTAAAAGCTCATGGCAGCATCATGTTGCGGCTGTATCGCTCCATAGATTGGTATATGTTGCTTCACATGCATCGCTGCCTGCGCTGGTACGGCCAGTTGCAACATCATCGCATCATGGGCTTCCTAGCTTGGTAGATGTAGCTCAGTTTTATGTAGCTTGGTATGTATTGCCCCGCATGCAGATTTCATGGGCTATAGTATGTTTAGTTCAATATCCTGACGTTGGCATGGGGTATCGCTTGGAGTACCGTCGACCCATGATGCGAAACGTATACTGGTACATACATGATGTATATATCATATAACGCATGGGGTATCGCTTGGAGTACCGTCGACCCCTGATGCGAAACGTATACTAGTATATACATGATGTATATATCATGTAACGCATGGGGTATTGCTTGGAGTACCGTTGACCCCTGATGCGAAACGTATACTAGTATATACATGATGTATATATCATATAATGCATGCGTAGGTTGGTACATGTAGCCCGGCACATATTAGATTCATAAACAGCGCTGCCACGCAGGTACGACTGATGGCTTGTATTGCCGATGGGTTAATAGCATGCATGCTTGCCTCCCACTCGGCCTCGAGGGCACTGATGTTTTCTAATTTGGCACTGGGGACCTCTATCTCTGTCTGTATAAATGTTAATGTTAATATGTATAAATGTAATGCTTTCTTCAGTCCCTGTCTATACTCTCTGATAAATGTTTCACCTACCTGCTGCCCGCATCACCCCTGCAACGATCACCCATGTCCTCGACCCCTTTCCCCCCTCCCCCCCCTCGCCGGGCAAGGCAATCAATTCTTGGGATAAATAGGGTCTTACATAATTTGAAATATTTTCTCCTACCCCCTCCAGGGAGCTGTCCGCCGGCGTCGCCGAGATTGTAAAGTACGGCCTGATCATGGACGCGCCGCTGTTCACGTGGCTGGAGGCCAACATGGAGGCGCTAATGGCGTGTGACCCGGCGGCGCTGTTGCACGCCATCAAGCGCTCGTGCGAGGACAAGGCGGACGTGGTCACGCGCGACGAGAGGGAGGGCGGCCTGCGCGCGATCCTCAACCTGGGGCACACGTTTGGGCATGTGAGTTGCTTCGTCACTCGTTGGGGCACGCGGGTGGTTTTGGCTCATGTTTTGGGCGCATGGGTGGTTTGGCCACGCATTTGGGCATGCGGGTGGTTTGGGCACACGTTTGGGCATGGGGTGGTTTGGGCACGTGTTTTGGGCGTGTGGGTGGTTTGGGCACACACTTGGGCACGTGAGTGGATAAAACAGGGATGGGCATGTGACCTGTTTGGGCACATGTTAGGCATAGAGTCGCTTCGGTAATTGGATTTGTAACCCTTTGTGGCACACCTTTACGGTGCGTGAGTTACTCGGCATGTTTGGGCACGTGAGTCACTCTCTCCCTGAACATGTTTGGGCATTCGAGTAGTTAGGGTTCAGCCTGTTTGTGGCATGCATTTGGGCATGTAGGTGACTGGACATGTTTGGCCATAAAGACTGTTTTGGCTCATGCGTGGGCATGTGAGCTGTTTGGGCACACGTTCGGGCATGCAAGTCGACACACCACTGTGGGAGGTACCAGCTGTGGGAGGTTGTTGGGCCCACAAGTTGTGGGAAGGGTGGGGATTGGTTTAACCCCGTTGTGGGAGTGATGGGAGTTTCACTACTTAGTAGGCATTGTCGTGCCATCCAGCATTACGTGTTTATTGTAAGGCGAGTGGGTTGAAGCATCACTTTCGGTGCTAACGGCGTCGTTGTCAAGGCAATCCTGTGATTGTTTGATGCCTTCCTGTGCGAGCGCATGTTTGTAAGCCACTAGCATGGTTCTTGTTTGGAAGCCTCTCTGGACCCTCCTTTTGCCCACGGCTCATTTTTGTAAGCAGGGGTGTGGGAAATACTATCATTAATACTATGACTCCTTTGAAGGTTGAGGTGATGACTGACATGCACGTGTGCTCATACGTGCACTGGTCCTCCATGATGGCCCGTGGCACCCTGCAGGCGATCGAGACGGGTGTGGGCTACGGCAACTGGCTGCATGGGGAGGCCGTGGCCGCTGGCATGGTGAGCCACCCTGCGACGTGCATATGGTTTCGGCTAGGACCCTTCGTACAGCCTGCTTGTATGCCTTCTGCTAGAACAGCTCCGCCTCGTGCGTCCGTCGGGTGCCTCCATGTGCAACCGGGGTGCGTGTGCAGAGCGTGAAGCGCTGGGCATTTCTTGGGCATTGCCAGGTGAAGTGGGAGTCGGAGGGTGCTCCTGCCCTGATTATTGGAGATGAACAATACTGGGCTACAGTGACGTTGGGGTAATTGGGTGTGTGCTTTTCCCCCGTGGGCATCTAGATAATCTAAGCCACCACACTTGGCTCATGCAGAGTGGAAATCGCCTCACCCAGCAAGCGGTAGGCATCTAACACAGGGTATGGTCTTCCCGTACATCAATGAAGCAACTATAGCACAGGCATGACATCGCAAGCATCCCTACATGCATGCATTTTTAACAATCAGACACCTGACACATCACCTCGGTTGTCTTGTTTTGTCGGTTGCTTGTGCCCTGGTCGTTTTTGTCGGTTGCCTGCCCCATGCCCCTGTGCTGCCCAATGCCCCTGTGCCACCCCATTCATGCTGCCCCGCGTTGCCTCGCCTGCCCAGGTCATGGCAAGCGACATGTCGCACCGGCTGGGCTGGATCGACGGCGAGATCACGCAGCGGCTCATCAAGCTGCTGCGGCGCGCCGAGTGCCCCGTGACCGCCCCCAAGGAGATGACCGTGGACAAGTTCCGCGAGCTCATGATGGTGCGTGATATTTGAGTAGAAAGCCCTCTCGCTTCTTGAGTATAGTGCCCTCTCATATCTCGATCATAGTGACCTTTCTAGTAGGACATTGTCTGTATCTTCTTGGTTGCTCCCAAGGAGATGACCGTTGGACAAGTTGCAACGCGAGGAGATGACCGTTGGACAAGTTGCGCGAGCACAAGTTGGTGAGTGCTAGTGGTAATTCGTTTTTAAGACCCTCCCTAGTTTTAACATTAGTATAGTAGCCTTGGGCTGTTTTAGGCGTGCACTTTCAACATTGATGGGACCTCTCACTTGATTTGCAAACTTTTGCTTTGCACTGGGTGTGTCGTTGACATGTAATTTCACGATTGGCACGATTTTTGCATGTTTGCTCCTGACTGTTGCTGTGTGCGGCATGATCTCGTGGCTCAGGTCGACAAGAAGGTGGCTAATGGGGTGCTGCGGCTCATCTTATTGAAGGGGCCACTCGGAAACTGCGTCTTTACCAGTGATTTTGATCCCAAGAAGCTGGATGAGACGTTGGAAACGTTCTGTTCTGCTGCAAGATAAGGCATGCCAGTTCTGAGTCTAAGGCAAAAGAGCGTCAAATTAAAATCGAAGCCATGGGAATGTTGCTCTTGAGTTTGTCATGTTTCACCGTTGGATAGACTTTTTTTTTTGTGCAACAATCAGGTTTGTGCTCAGACATGCAGGCAGGCGTATATTTTTCATTGAATAAACTGCGCGTCAGTAATAGTTGTCCAGAAATCTAATCAGCGATCAAAGGGTGCAGGTACGTGGTCGTGACAGAATTTCAAGGAGACAACCAGCGCAGGCCAGAAATCGGGAGAGTATGGGTGTATTAATTAATTAATTAGACTCGTGCTCCCGTTGGGGAGTCACGGAGCATTAACCCGGATGGATGGATGGATGGGTGCAAACATTCATACCGGTCTAATCTATCTACATTGGCTACATACTACATCTATCTAACAGCATGCTAACTACAACATCTATCCAGGCTGCCGCACGCTGCCCTGGGGAGCTATCTGGCGTGCCTCCCGCGGGATTGCACACGTGGGCGCTTCCCCACTGGGGGGGGCTCGTTGTCCTGTATGACCTTGGCCCACTTGGCCTTGTCCATCATCTTCTTCCAAATCACGGAGAGGCCTAGGCCCCCCATGTCCTCTACTAGCTGTTCTTTGAAGGTGCGGGCCTTGCGGCGTCTAACATCACTGGGCCCAGCCCACGTCAGGAGGTGCCGGCCAGGCTGGGCTGGTCGCAGTCCTGCGGGGGGGCCACGTGAGGTGTCTACCTGGTTGGTGCGAGCTAGGTGCCCTACTAGCTGCAGGCGGCGTTGCTTAATGGTGCTGGTGATGTAGGGCATGCCCTGGTACAGGTCCTCATTGCGGACATGAGCAGCATATCCTACTCTGAAAATGGAACGCAGCATGCTGGTGACCGCGCCGTCCAGCTTGCGGGCCAGGTCGGCGGTGAGGGTCCACGTCTCGGCGCCATACGTGAGAACAGGAAGGACGAGGACCTTGAACAGGTCCTGTTTCTCGATCTTGCCCAGGGGCTTGCGCCACAGGGCCCGGTACTGGCGTAAAGCGTGCCAGGCGAGGGAGATGCGATGGTCCACATCAACCTCACAGCTGGGGAGCAGGCTGCCCAGCAGCTTAACGCGGTCCCGATACAGGACTCGAGAGCCGTCTAGGAGATAGAGGGGCGGCGGTGAGTTGGTGAGCCCAACCGCCAGGGCCTCTGTCTTCTTGCTGACCTCAAGCCCCACTGCACGGGCCGAGAGAGCCAGGCAGTCAAGCCATGTCTGCACGTGCTCAGTGTCCTCGAAGAGGGTGGTGTCGTCTGCGTAAATGATGTCTGCTAGCCGAATCTCCGTGTCCGCACCGCCATGCCAGAATTTGTTAGCAACCTGCACTCCTGGTTCCCTACCCACGATGCGGGCAAATCGCTTGCGCGCCTGAATCATTACGTATTCGACAACAATAATTCAAACAGGTAGGGCGACAGCACGCAGCCCTGCCACACACCCTTCTGTAAAGGGCATGGGGGCGTGGTCCCGTAAGAAGTGCGTGGGTGTATGCATGCCCTCCAAATTACTCTGTGCAGGGGCGACACTGCGGCCAGTCACCACTTGTGCACACTTTGCGTGTCACCGCAGCCGATATCACATGGAAAAGTGAATGCTCCTGAAAGCAAATAGTGTTGGATCGATCGATCACAGAAAAAAAATGCAAGGCTAGAAAGGGATCAGTAAGAAGAAGAGATGCCAGGAGAGGTAAGAGGGGGCCCGGAGCAAAGGGACGTACGGATATAGATGGTAATGAGAGAGGTGGTAAAGCAGAACAAAAGAAGGTGAGGGAGCCACTTGAGGCAAATGGAATTAAGATGAATGCATTAATTATAAGAACATATCTCCCGTGGGAATATATGTAACACATATCCCCGAGGGGTTAATGGTCCGTGACTCCCCAACGGGAGCTAGCACGAGTTTAATTAATTAATTGATTCATATCCCTGCATGAGATTACAACCTGCATGCAGGTGGGGGATGTAAACTGCCACCTACGTACGCTGGGTGCACAAGGTGCACCAGCATGTACCACGGCCACATGATGTAAATGGTGGGAGGGCGATCGCGCAGCAATATGGTGCTCACCACTAGACGTACACTCCTGGCCAGTTATAGGCTCGAAACACACGCCCTAGCTGATCAAGTGCAAGCTGTTTCCAGCCCCACTGTCTAGGTCATATCTAGACGCTCTACAAGTAAGCCAGCCATATTTGTCTCCTTGATATTATTTCTATATGCGTACTGAAGGCTACAAATTTCCATCTAGCTCCATTCATATTCATCATCCTGAACGACTAGCTTGAAAACGCGGAAAAGATATAATGGCAGGCTCGAGCTACCATGGTCCGGACTCTCCGGATCGTTTCTGGCCTGTGCTGGTTGTCTCCTTGATGATGTATCATACCTAAATGCTAGGCCTGGCATGGGGTAGTGGAGCAGAGGCCACCATTTTATTCTGTTACAGGTGGAAGATGAATGCATCAAACACAAGTAATAAAGAAAGGAAATTCTGGACAGCACGTAGTTCACTTAAGCTTCACGACAAGGCAGTGAAAAGTCTCAATTATGAGGGGAAAGTGTACCCGGCACCCGCACATTGATCACCCACCACGTACGTACGGGCACGATTGTACCAATCAGGTTGCCCTGCCCCCTACTAGACGAGTACGGCCTACATTAGAACCGTGCGTAGACATCTTCACATCAAATCAAGGGTCCACGACGTAGGGGGCCGTATAATTGTTCAAAGATTCAAGCCCAGCTGTTTTCTACAGCAATGTCAAGTATATAAGTTAAAGTGATAAATGCAGATTGACATGCAATACATGCATAATTGTCTTGACCTCCATAGTCCATGGCGCTAGTGAGACAAGTACTTGCTATATATCATGTAGTAAATGTGTTCACAAGATCAAAGTCCTGTGCATATAGGCATGTGCACTCTCTATAACCCCCCCTGCCTGAATCTAGCCATGCGCCATGACGGACACGTGTCTTATAACCTTTCATTATGCGCTAATATCTACTCTGGATCTCATCTAAGCACAAAGGGTGCCAGTGCCAAGGCGAAATTAACATAGAGCCGGTGCTTAGCGCGTGCATGCTAGCATGCTTGTGGCAGATGAGCCGAGTTAAGCTTCTGGAAAACAGGGCTGAACGGGCCAAATTCTCAATGCCAGCCTATATTACCCAGAAGCATGAGGTCACGCCGTGATGGGGTCTGGGGAGTTCTCCAATGGCCAAAGCTAGTGACGGCTTGAGGCGTGCCACTTCAGCCATCATCTTGGTGTATTTAAGCTTCCACCACGCCGAAATGCCATCGCCCCTTTGGTGAGGAGACAGGTCTCAGCTGGAGCGGCGCCGAAACTCCCATGGGACATCATAGTAGTCAGAGAGCGCAGACTATACATAGCTCATGTTGCATGAGCAACAAGCTATGGCCCGACAGCCATGGCCCAAGACACGAGCCGGTTTTCCTTCACAGGAGCGAACACAGTCTCGTCCAATGGCAGCCTTGTTTTGCTCACATTGCCCAGACTCCGTATAGAGCACAATTCGGATTCATGCCTGAGCAGGTGATTAAAGGTGGTATGATGCAGCAAAATTCGCATTCGGGCTTCGTCCGCCGTTCAAAAAATACCCTGCTTCTTGGAGCCACTGCAGATTATGCCGTGTCAAAAGTCCGAGCACCTGCCGGACCGCTCCCAATCGCCGTAACGAGTAGGCTCTGGACCAGTTGGACCTCCGAGCTCGACCGGCTTGCTTTCAACTTCCTTATCCGTCCCAGGTGCCTTGTCGACAGTTGGACTGGGTGTTTCTTTTGTGTCATCGCCAGTGGGTGATTTTTTTGATCCAAGGTTTTTTTGAATATTTTCCTGCTGTCCCCCAACGCCCTTGCCTACCGTTGTGTCACCGGAACCACTACGGGGGTTGATGGCAGATGTAGAACATGTATTGAATTGTGCGTCAACGACTCTGACACGCGAACTCTGGGAACAAAGAATGCCAAGAAGAAAAGGAACACGTCGATGCACATCGACGTGCTGTAGTCCGACGGGTAACCTCGAAATTAAACGGACATGCATGTCGACAGTGTAGCGACAATTCGTGTGTACCCACGTTCATGCAAAACTGTCCACGACAAGGATGCAGTGAGCCGAGCAGCTAGCTTTATTAATATTAAGATGTTTTCGCAGCTACCAAAAGTCTCACCAGAATTGTGGGACGTGCGCAGTGCCCACTGGTTCAAGGAAATCGGTCACCAGCTGTTGTCGAAGTCGGGACATCGCTCGATTGCGTTACATTTTTGTTGCGAAAGCAGGAAGACGTGCAAAATGGAACTACAGTATACAGTATGGAAGGTGCCAGCCTGACGAGTGACGACCCAGCGTACTTACGATGTATGCTAGCAAATGTACATTAATTTTGTGATACTGTAGTAGGCAGACGCGACAACATGTATGGTCAACTTATCCCTGGCGCGGCGTAATAAGTTACGGAAGGCGCGGGACGTTCACCTTCAAATTTTATGGGAGCATGGGCGTGGTCGCTGGGGCTCGTAACGCAACGGGACTGCAAGTGTGCGATGGACGTTGGAAGTTGAAAACCGAGTTGGCAGCGAGCGCACATGATGAAGCCAGTCCAATTGGGGGACGGGCGCGGCCATAAAGAATTAACATTATTCACCTCTTGCTGAAGTGTGCAATTTCATTTTTAGGAGAAGCGATGTGCCGTTTGTCTTTGTAGGGGAATGTAGGCACCCGAGAAGAGGTAAAATCAAATGTCATGGGGAATTCCTTATCCTCGCTTAGCTCGAAGACTTTTTTTGAACAAAAATTCACGAGCTGTGAACGGTCGTTCTCCAACGATATCTGCATATGGCATACATAATGATTAGGGCCATTTCCTAACGGACAGTAGATATTGGAGAAAGCAAATGTTGCGGGTCAACGGTCACTGTTCACTGTTGTTCCCAGCTGCAGGCACATTGCAATCCTCGTAAGGTGTAAGAAAGAATGTCGTCTGGGCCAGCTTCCCTGGATGCTAGCCAAAACCCGAATAATTTAGAACAAACAGCTTCCAGAAAGGCCGCCGGCGCAAGCATGGCTACAGGAGCGCCTAGTGCCGGGCAGCCCAGGAGAGCACTTCCAGCCAGAAATACTTCTTTTACCAGAAAGGCTGAAAGCTCTCGCACCGTCCCAAAAGTTATGAACAAGTTCCAAGCTATTGAACGACAGGTTCGTCCTAATTTTTGGTACCGCCGGCAATGTGATGTCAATAGTATCCACGGCAATCAAGATTGCTTGCAACCCCGTCTGTTTGTTGTTGTTTTTTTGCTACGAGTAATTTCGCACTGCACTATTTGTACAAGCCCTTGCTGTGTTCATCTGCTGTTCTGATGATCTGCTGGGGTCGCATCGGTTATTTCCCGACTGCATGCGGTCACAAGCAGCTCCAAGGGGCCGCATGGCTAGAGGCGAGCAGTGGGTAGGGTCATGTCCTTCCTGCTGCATTAATGGCAGTCCACGGTACTAATCTTGTGAACGGACCTCAATCCAGGATTTGCTTGGTGCTTTGGGCTTAAACCTGTGTTAGGTTCATTTATTGGTAGACTGTAGTTGGTGTGCCCTCCCCAATGCTGCTTGGTGCAAATATGTTGTTCTCTAGCCCATATGTCATTGAAGACAAGTCATCGCCCTTGATCTTTTTCTACAACGTCTTAAGGTTACCTAATCTTCCATGGTCTTTCTCCGGTTTTTATTTCGTTTGCCATCCTGATGCTGGTCAAGCACAGCTGGAGAGCATGGAGCAGAAGGCAAGGATTGTGGGCCGAGACATCGCCAATGTACCCAGACCGCCCCTAGTACAGAGAAGCCAGCCGGGAGCGTCATTCTTTCCCTTTTCTGCGCAGCCTGTGCAGCCTCAGATCCCGATTATCACTCCCCTGGATGAGGTAAGAGCTTGAACTAGAATTCTGGGATATATGGACCAGCTACTAATGCCACACATAGCGTATGGTTTGTAGGGTTTGTTAGTCAGGTGGATGCTCTCTCGGGAAGGTCTTACCGTTCATATCCATTCGCCTCTGTTGGGGGCCTGCCCCTTGGGTATTGAATGCATGACTGACTCCCTCCTCGCGCACACACTTGGTCATATTAGTCCTTGTCAACACCAATATGCACATGAAACATGCCAATGTATGACGTTGTGGGAACGGGGAACCCCCACCTGGTTCACGGTTCTCTGAATTTTCTTACAACTCGATTTTGTGGAATGCTCCTGCCTCACTGTTTGGCATTCACTGTCGTGCAGTCCCGCGGCAGCAGCGGGACCGGGCTGGCGTCCCACGCGGCTGCCAGCAGCGGCAGTTCCAAGTCAAGCCATGACTCCGTGGCCCACTTGAGGGCATTCTTCACGTGAGTTGTTAACTAGCACTGGACATTACAGGAAGACGATTAAGAACGTATTTTCTGTCTGCTTGCCATGAACTATTTGCGCCACGGTGGCTTTCTTGTAGAACTGTACAAAGTGACCCCTTGTTCCTTAGTTGCAAGCTTGTGAAGCACCGCCTGCTCATTCTCATGTCCAAGCTCAAAAGATGCCAGGCCGTTCTCACACCTACCTAGCCCCGCACCAAACCCTTACAAATATCCCGTGCATATGGCCTTTCCAGCAGGAGCCCGCCCGCGGGCATCTCCCAGGGTCTGCCCGAGTCGCTGCGCATGGTGCTGGACAAGGTGGCGCCGCCCTCGCTCCAATCGGGAGGGGTGCGGGAGGGGCCGAACGCGGAGCTTTTGGACCAGTGGCTCAAGACGGTCGCACAGGCGTTCCTGCAGCAGGTGAGCCGGGTGCTCCTTTGTGCAGGACAGTCTTTGAGGGTCAGCGACCTGGCAATATGGGCGACATGCCTGCCACTATTTGCATCGGGCGTAATAATAAATCACATGCAAAGTAGCTCTCATGGATATAAGGATTAGCAATGAAAGCAATGTACCATGGGGAACAGGGAAAATGCCACTTCTCCCCAAATCCAGCTAGTCGATCATCACCCCCTGCCATCGTTTGTTCAGCATTCGTACAACAGAGGGAGATGCACTTTTTCCTCCCTCCTTCCCCTGCAGCAGCCCACCCCCCTCTCCCCCCTTCTCCCTCCCTCCCTCCCTCCCTCCCTCCCTCCCTCCCTCCCTCCCTCCCTCCCTCCCTCCCTCCTCCCTCCCTCCTCCCTCCCTCCCTCCCTCCCTCCCTCCCTCCCTCCCTCCCTCCCTCCCTCCCTCCCTCCCTCCCTCCCTCCTCCCTCCCTCCCTCCCTCCCTCCCTCCTCCCGCCCTCCCTCCCTCCCTCCCTCCCTCCCTCCCTCCCGCCCGCCGCCCGCCCGCCCGCCCTCCCGCCCTCCCGCCCTCCCGCCCTCCCGCCCTCCCGCCCTCCTCCGCCCTCCGCCCTCCCCCTCCCGCCCCCCGCCCCGCCCTCCCGCCTCGCCCTCCCGCCCTCCCTCCGCCCCCGCCCTCCCGCCCTCCCGCCCTCCCGCCTCCTCCGCCCTCCCGCCCTCCCGCCCTCCCGCCCTCCCGCCCTCCCGCCCTCCGCCCTCCCGCCCTCCCGCCCTCCCGCCCTCCCCGCCCTCCCGCCCTCCCGCCCTCCGCCTCCCGCCCTCCCGCCCTCCCGCCCTCCCGCCCTCCCGCCCTCCCGCCCTCCCGCCCTCCCGCCTCCCGCCCTCCGCCCTCCCGCCCTCCCGCCCTCCCGCCGCCCTCCCGCCTCCCGCCCTCCCGCCCGCCCTCCCGCCCTCCCGCCCTCCCGCTCCCGCCCTCCCGCCCTCCCCTCCCGCCCTCCCCGCCCCCGCCCTCCCGCCTCCCGCCCTCCCGCCCTCCCGCCCTCCCGCCCTCCAGCCCTCCCGCCCTCCGCCCACCCGCCCTCCCGCCCTCCCACCACCCACCCACCCACCCACCTACACTCAGACACTCACCACAACCTATGCCTGCTTGTGGGCCTGAGTGCGTGTGCCGTGCGTCAGCTTGACGCCACGCGCTCTGAGTACGCGGCCGAAATATCCGCGCTGCGCGCCGAGGCGTTTACGCTGCTGGAGAAGCGGGATGCAGCCGGGAAGGAGGTCAAGGAGGCGGAGCGAGAGGCCAAGGCACACAAGGCCGAGCTGCAGGAGGCCAAGGAGGAGCTCGAGCGGGTCAAGGTAGGGCCATCTTGTTTTGTTGCAATAACCTCAAGGTAGGGACCTCACAGTGCCGCCTTGTCTTGTGCTATGCCGCCAAAGGCTACCTCAGCTCAGTGGGGCTGGATGTGTAGCACGTTTGGCGGGTTGGTGCGACATGAAGCGGTCGTGATTTCAAGGTGCTTTCTTTTCTCCTTGTGGTCGATGGCGAGATCATCCATAACAGGTACATAGATCAAGCGTTATGCCGCCAGCATATCATCCAGCTCGTTTTCGTGTGCTTACAATCTGAGTGTGCATGGCTGCATACCACCGACCTTGGTGTTCCAGGGTACATGTTTGTTACTCAAGTTCTTCTTCCCTTGTCTGTTTCCTTGTTGACTGCTGAGCGCCCCGCCAGGCTGCCCTCCGTCTCCAGGCGGACGAAGGCAAGGATGCGGAGATCACGTTTGGGCCCCCCGCGACCGTTGTGGCCCGGGAGAAAGCTTGCGAGAGGAGGGAAGCCAGCCTGAGCCAGTGGGAGCAGCGGCTGACCATGCGCGAGGTGGGTGCTCCGCTCTCTAGTACACCAGCGGCTGACCATGCGCGAGGTGGGTGCTCCGCTCTCTAGCACACCAGCGGTGGATCATGCGCGAGGTGGGTGCTCCGCTCTCTAGTACACCAGCGGTGGATCATGCGCGAGGTGGGTGCTCCGCTCTCTAGTACACCAGCGGTGGATCATGCGCGAGGTGGGTGCTCCGCTCTCTAGTACACCAGCGGTGGATCATGCGCGAGGTGGGTGCTCCGCTCTCTAGCACACCAGCGGTGGATCATGCGCGAGGTGGGTGCTCCGCTCTCTAGCACACCAGCGGTGGATCATGCGCGAGGTGGGTGCTCCGCTCTCTAGCACACCAGCGGTGGATCATGCGCGAGGTGGGTGCTCCGCTCTCTAGTACACCAGCGGTGGATCATGCGCGAGGTGGGTGCTCCGCTCTCTAGCACACCAGCGGTGGATCATGCGCGAGGTGGGTGCTCCGCTCTCTAGTACACCAGCGGTGGATCATGCGCGAGGTGGGTGCTCCGCTCTCTAGTACACCAGCGGTGGATCATGCGCGAGGTGGGTGCTCCGCTCTCTAGCACACCAGCGGTGGATCATGCGCGAGGTGGGTGCTCCGCTCTCTAGTACACCAGCGGTGGATCATGCGCGAGGTGGGTGCTCCGCTCTCTAGTACACCAGCGGCTGACCATGCGCGAGGTGGGTGCTCCGCTCTCTAGCACACCAGCGGTGGATCATGCGCGAGGTGGGTGCTCCGCTCTCTAGTACACCAGCGGTGGATCATGCGCGAGGTGGGTGCTCCGCTCTCTAGTACACCAGCGGTGGATCATGCGCGAGGTGGGTGCTCCGCTCTCTAGTACACCAGCGGTGGATCATGCGCGAGGTGGGTGCTCCGCTCTCTAGTAAACCATCTGACGATGCGCGAGGTGTTTACTCCTATCTCTGTCCTGCCTTTCGTAAGTATAGCATGGTCTCCTTGAGTGGACCACCATGAGTTTACACGGGCGTCATCGTGAAGAAGCCCATGTATATCTAAGGAAGCTTGTTGTTGGCTGGAGCCACAAGTTGGCTTACTTGCTTCAGATGGGCACTAGCTTTAATGCATGTGATAGTTTTGCTGGGGTGGCGACACTGGGGCACAAGGTTATTGGTAGTGTGCTCACTAGTTTGGCGTCTGCGTCGTAAAGTTCCCCATCGTACCGTAAAGGCATGACGCCGTGATAAGGCATGACGCCAGGAAGGGCATTGCCACTAAAACTCCTGCCTCTTCGTCCAAGGCATCTGGCGTTGCTTGTGTCTCTTCCCCCCCACCTGCCTCATCGTCTTGGTCCATTATTACTATTGTCTACGACACCTGTCAGCCATGACACTTTTCAAAGTCTCCTGTCTCACCGCCCTCATGTGGCCACCTCATCTGGCCTCCGCCTCTGGCTCACCCCCCTTCACCCACACCAGAGCGAGCAGCTGCGCGTGCAGGAGAGCGTGCGCGCGCTGGAGGGGCGGGAGGCAGCCGTCAAGAAGCGTGAGGAGGTGGCGGAGGCGGCAGCGCGGGGGCTGGATGCGGCGCGCAAGGACGTGGACGCGATGATGGCGGTGCAGCGCGAGGGGGCGAGGGAGCTGGACCAGTCGCGCGCGGAGCTGCAGGTGGGGTTCGATACATCTGAGATGCTCAATGCGGGATGGTCACGGGATTTAGTGTCCGTCTTCTAGTCACATCGCAGGCAAGAAACAGCTGCTTTCTGAAAAGGGTAGGTGCCTTGCTTTCTTGTGGGCAGCTTGACTTGGTTTATAAACATTTGAATTCTACTCATGCCTCTCTACTCAAGTAGAGAAGAAGCTTCCGATTGGGAAAAATCAAAATGTTTTTAGTTCTTTGATTAGTGCAGTAGCACAAAATCCTTTTCAAGCTAATAAATTATTTGGTTATGCTTTTTTAGGATTCGCTTTAACCGAGGCAATCGCGTTATTTGCTCTTATGATGGCATTCAAAAAATAGTTTAGGTCTTACTAAAGCTAGTTTATCTATCAGTGAAGCAAAAGTAGATAAAGGACCTATATGATTGGTCAAGCTGTAACAATTTATCAGCCTATTCGCGACACTCCCGGAGATATTGCCCGAGAAGGGGGGGGGGGGGTCAAGTCCCCCCTCCCTAGCCACGGGAGCCCCCAGGGGTTAGGGGGCAGACGCCCCTCCCCCCCCCCCCCCCCCCCCAATTCGTTGCCCCCCCCGGGGGGTCCATGGGGGGGGGGGGGGGTAAAGAAGGCTTGCCCCCCCCCCCCAGCTATTTATAACAGCCGGGGATGGGCCCCAGAGGGGTGGGTGGGTCGGACCCCCACACCCCACCCCACTCATAAAACGTCGGGAGTGGGGGGTTTGGACCCCGCTTCCCCCCCCCCCCCCCCCACCCCCCGCACACACACACGGGCCATTGAGACCCCCCGGGCTTTGGGCGATATCTGCTGGAGTGTCGCGAAAAGTCTGTTACATTGTGTGCAGGAGTAGTCATGTGCAAAAGTAAGGCGTTATTGAGCTGCTATACTCTGAACAGCTTGAGATCTCGACCCAGACACCCGTTGTAGTCGTAGTTGTAGTTCCATCAGTTGTGGTTCGTTGAGGCCCATAATGGCAGTGTTCCGAGATTTTTTTGATTCCGTTATCTGCTGGCATCCTTTCTTCCTCACTCTTCCACCGCCTTCCCGTTTCCACGGAGTGGGTGTATTTGTTGACCTGACAAGGTATTTCGGTATGCTGCCTCTCGAATGTGAAGCCGGGGTATATCTGGAAGCCGTCCCCACGAGATGCATGGCCTTCGTTGCCCATGACTCCAAACCGCACCAGTGACCTATTCACGCTTGCATAGAGGTAGGGCTCGTCTCCTCCGTCTGTGCCTTTCCTCTCCAAGCCGCCTCTGTCCATACTGTCCCATTTCTCCCCATCGTCCCCGCTGTCCCCACTGTCCCCATCGTCCCAACTGTCACGATTGTCCGCATTGTCCTCATTGTCCCCAGTTTCCCCATCGTCCCCATTGTTCCCATCGTCCCCAGTGTCAACATCGTCAACATTGTCAACATTGTCAACATCTCAGCATCCACCCGGCTCACAGGCACATCTTGTCACTTGCGTCGTCCACCCACCCGCACACATCCACCCTTGTCACTTGCGTCGTCCACCCACCCACACACATCCCCAGGAGATGCGCGACTCCCTGCTCAAGGAGGGCGAGAGGCTGCGTGACGCGGCGCTGCAGCAAGAGGCAGCGGTCAAGAGCCGGCACGAGCTGCAGGAGCGCAGCCGCAGCGAGCAGCTGGCCAGCCTGGACGCGGCCATCATCAAGAAGGAGGCGACGCTGCGCGCCGTGGAGGCCGATCTGGAGGCCAGCACAAACCGACTCAAGATGGTGGGCCGGGTGGGAAGTGATGGTGGCTCATGATGTCCAAGGTGGTGGGCGTGACGGAGATGGTGGGCAGGGTGGGAAGCGATGGTGGCTCATGATGTCCAAGGTGGTGGGCGTGACGGAGATGGTGGGCAGGGTGGGAAGTGATGGTGGCTCATGATGTCCAAGGTGGTGGGCGTGACGGAGATGGTGGGCAGGGTGGGAAGCGATGGTGGCTCATGATGTCCAAGGTGGCGGGCGTGACGGGAACAAAAGGATACTAAAGGAAGGATACCAATCAACGGATGATGACGAAACATCCCATTAAGAGGCGTCCAGAAGAATGGACATCTGGGATCATGCATGAGCCGTGTGCCTGATTGCCTGCTTTGGATTGTTGTCCGGGTCGATTTGGTTTGTTTTTTGCTGTCACGTGTGTGCGCCATGCGCCCTGTGTCTTGCTCCAAGCCTCCTGCCTGCCTGCCTGACTGCGATTCTCGCTTGCGCTCCCTTTCTCCTTTGAACTTGCTGTTGGCAATGCTACTCAGGTCGTCTAGAGCCCCGAGTGCCCTCATTTCACACACTGCCATGTGGATACAGGCCAACCAGTGTGGACGTAATATCAGATGGCAGCTTATTAGTGTCTTACTAGCAACTCAGCACCATTTCCCTCACTGCAGCTTACTGCAGCTGGCACAAAATTGTATACTTGTGCACACCTTTACTTCTTGCAACCTTGTCCCCTTGCTGCTTGTATACCTTCTTCTTGCATCCTTCCCCCCTTTGTCTCACGGGCAGCTGATGGACGAGAGCAAGGCGGTGGAGAAGGTGCTGGCGTCGCAGCGGCAAGCGCTGGAGGACGCGCAGCAGGCGCAGGCGCTGGCCGAGAAGAAGGCGGCGGAGGCCGACAAGGCACTGCTGTCGTACCGGCAGGACAGTGAGAGTGCGCGGCAACAGGTGGGCAGCTGGCATGGTCATGCGGCATGGGGCATGAACATGGGACACATGGCAGGAAAAGAACCAATCTGGCCTGGAGTGCCCACTTTGTCCTCGGGCTGTTGAACATCTGCTGCCACACAGCGGTTCTGGGTGGGCCCACCTAGCCGCTTCCGGACTGCGACACTGGAAGCTGCGCTACCATGAATCCCCCCTCATGCACACTGGCACGCACATGCACACACATACATATTATGCCCCCCCCCCCCCTCCCCCCCCCCCCCCTTCCCGACACACACACACACACACACACACACTTTCTGGCCACCTCTCGGTTGGCTGTGCTGCCTATGCATCCCTGTCCACTCACCGGAAACCATCCCCTGCTGCTCTGGTCCATCTTGATCTCTTACCCTAGTTCTTCTGTTACCTTGTCCATGCGTTCCGCTCGCCGCCAATCCCCTTGTGGCCCCAGTTCCACGTCACCATGGCCGAGCTGTCCTCGCTTTCCAGGGAACGCCAGCGCGAGAGGGCTCTGCTGGTAGGTAACCCTTATTTCTGGCATCTTCATCGTCATGGGTTGGGCCCCATGTGATGCTTAAACCATATGATTTTGATGCCTGCAACTGCTTGGAGAGGCTGCACCTAGCATCCCTGCTTGCATTGCTGGTGCCGTTAGGTTATCCATTTTCAGCTATCATTAGAGCCCTTCTGAACCACCGACGTTGGCGCGGGTTCGGATTGCGATTAAGGCGTAGCTCAGGGCCGGTTCTGTCGCGCAGGTCCCCTTCTAGGGACCCTACGTAGAAACCGACTTACGGACGGGTGGGAACGAAGAACAGTGGTAAGATCCTCGCGTGGCGCGGCAGAATCACATCTTGGCGCCGCGTACGCAGCGCCGACAACCCACGAGACACCCGCTCTAAAGAGGTCCGCCTTATTTCTGAATTGTGTGAACTTGAAGGCAATCGACCCGTCTTATGCACCGCGCTATCGAGGCGCGACGCCGGTTGGTGCGGTGCATAAGACGGGTCGGGTGTCGAAGGCGGTTGTTCAGAAGGGCTCAATTGTCCATACCTTGGATAATTTGGCATGCCTTGAGCCTGGTAGTAGCAGGTTCTGTATGGCTGATCTTGATGTTTGTTCTATATGGTGCCATGTACGTTTTAGCAGAATGTTTACATGGTGATGTCTGATCACCATTTCTTCCTAGAGATCATGAGCGTTGGATGCTACTGGCATACTTTCTCTGGATGGCGGCCACAGGATGCGGAGCACCAAGAGCTGGTCAAGGTGCAAGGGCTGGTGCGGCAGGCAGCACAAGAGTGGAAGGACGAACGCAGCATGCTTGAGAGAAACCTGCAGGTTGGCATTCACCGCGTGATGGATGTTTTTGTAAGATCTGACTTGCATGCGTACGTATGTCTGATTGCCGCTGTGAAATGCCTCTCGCTGCTCGCAGCACTGATGGCGTATCTTGCCACACTCGCAACTATGTGACTGCAAGGCTGTGTTGTTGGGGACGCTGCAAACAGATTTCCTATAGGTAGAGCACCTCTCATGGCATCTCAGGCGCACGGGTCGAATGGTATGTGTCGTAGTATCGGCTAGCATTGGCTACTACAGCCCCAGCGCGGTGGCATCCCACCGGCCTGCATTCGCGCGGGTGGTGGGGCTCGCGTCTCACGTCCTCAGGCCTCCTGGCTGCTTGCACGTCAAATGTGCTTTGCTGGTTTCTGCAGAGCAGCTCTATCAGAGTTCCATCATGTACCATGCTAGCACCGCAAGAGTGCACACGTGGGCTTTACAGGAATCACTCAGTGTTTGTGTGGATGCTATGTGAAGTTGATGTACTCTTACCTGCTATGACTGCTGCTCAGTAACTGCTATTCAACCACAGTATAGAGTTGTGTTATTAATGACCATACGAGTTTATTGCTAAGTAACGTCTTTGTAACCTTCGGCACTTTTTTTCTGTGTCGCACCATGTCCCCTGGAGGAGTTGGGTTGCTAACCAATCTGCTATGTAACATAGTTTCTTATGTATCTATCTGCATCCGCATCCCATCTCCTCAGCAGCTGGACGGATAACCAGCTGCCACGGTACATGCTATTTTGTTCTTTCTCCGCATGCCTCATTCCCCCAGGAGGAGCTGGACGGCAAGCGCAAGGTGCTGGAGGACGAGGCGTCGGCGCTGCACGCCAAGATCCTCGAATGGGAGGCCTCGCGCGAGCGCATGGAGGCATCGCTGGAGCAGCGACTGCACATGCTGTCTGAGGCAGAGGCAACCAATAAGGCCGAGGCGCAGCGGGTAGGTCTTATTTACCAGCTGATGCTTATTGCCTGGCCTGGACAATCAAAACTGTTATTCAGTCTCGGGATTGTTACTGGCTTCTGTTTACTGGAAGCTTTAAGCGATCTTGTGTCTAGGTAGCATTATGTTAAAGCACATATATTACTGAAGTCACTCCAGCACTCCCTTTTCTTCAGCAACATTGATTCGACTAAGAAATGCATGCGGTCCCTAGCTCTGATGCCTCTAGGTGCCATACTGAATGACATGCGGTCAGCGGCTTCTTCAGCGATCAGCATACTGCTGTGAGCCGCCACTGCTTGCACACTTGACAGGAAGCGCTTGCCACTGCTGCTGCATGCACTAGAACCCGCATCGGTGATTGGATGTTCTTGTAATTCCTTCTCCCATCTATAGACTGAATCGTTGCTGCAACATTCCTGCCCTTGCCTGCCTACCAAGTTTCCCACCAACGGGTTCCCTTACACTGCAAACTTGCTGGCGAGGCATCCCCTCCCCATTCGTCGTCTGCTTTCAGTTGAAGCTGGTGGACGAAGCCACCAAGGAAACCCAGCTGCGTGTGGAGGAGAGCAAGCAGTACCTGGAGCAGGCCGCGCAGCAGCGCAAGATGTTGGAGGAGAGAGCGGCCGCGCTGCGGGCGCAAGAGAAGGCACTGGACGACAGGCACAGGTGGGGCCGCCGTCCTTGTGGGTTGCCCAGCTGGGAGCACCCACGCAGGTCCTCCCGAGTATTCATGAATCGGCTCCCCCAACACACCAATGGTGCTCCCTCCATTCTCCATGTGCCCGTCCTTCATCCATGAATCAATTTGTGAAGCTCGGCGTCTGGATGTGCACCCATGCACATCCAGATGCTGAGCTTCTTTGAACACAGGCAGGCATTCACGTGCTACTCTTGCTGGATATCCCCACTCACCCTAGCCACCAAAGTTCAGAAGATGCAATGTATTTTGAGTGCGCGGATACAATCTCCTCTTTGTCCCCCCCTTCCCCCCCTGTCCGTCGACCTCGCCTGACTGGCACCCCCCAAGTCCATGCTCACGGACAGGTAACATGACTGCAGCAGTTGACACCAAGCTTAAGCCTGTTTCACTGGAGACAGAGCCCTACACTGGCCCACGCAACTTAGAGTGTTCCTGCTACCTGTTCCTGGACCTGAACTTCAGCACTTTTGGTGATGCCATTAATCATGAGGTATATAATGCCTAACGTCCTGATTCCATGTGTTTGCATGCATGGGCATGCGCTTGCATGCATCTGTATCTGTGCACTCAGTTGCAATCACATGCTCTCGCTTGCATTCATTCACAATCAATCCTGCGTTTCTTGCTCAGGCCTCTTTTGCTCACTGCTAAGATTCGTCCCTTCCCCCCCACACACACCACACACCACCACCACCACCTGCACACCCACAACTCCGTAGCCTCACGCAAGCCGAGTCGCGCCGCTTCCTGTCGGAGCGGGAGGCGCTGCTGGAGCAGTGGCAGGAGCGCATCCATGCGGCGGAGCAGGGGGTCAGGGCACACGAGGCAAGTGCGCGCGAGCTGGCTAGTGTGACAGCACAGTTCTAGTCAGTCATTGATTCACTTCCCGTGGCTATATCATAGTTCTGAATGTAAGAAGCTAGCCAGCTAACTGACCAAGTATATACAAGTCCTCGCTGCCTCCTCGCTCCCTGGCTTCCCCTGTGCCACTTGGCTTGACCTGCTCCGGGGCTACCGACGGGCTCCATCAACTCGGGCTATCAACCTGGTGTACTGACTGCGTCTATCAACTGTGACTTCTAACCGGGCCTATTCATTGGGTCTACCAACCGGGCCTACCAACGGGGGCTACCAACCAACAGCTGCGCGTGGCCCAGCACGAGCGTGACCTGGAGGCGCGGGCCAAGGAGATGGACAGCGCGCGCGTGGCACTAGAGGCGGAGCAGAGGGCAGCAGCGGATCGCACCAAGGATCTAGAGCAGCGCGCGGCCGAGATGGACAAGGCCGAGCAGGTGGGGGGTGGGGTTAGTCAATGCGATACACATTACTTTTGCATACTTGCAAGGGATTGCCTTGCGAACCGATAGTGAAATTTTTTGGTACGAAACTGGATTCGAACACAGGACCTCTCGCATGATAGTGCTCGCTTGGTGTGCTCATGTGGGTGGGGGATCGAACTTTCTCCCCCGTCTGTCTGTGGACAGGCGCTTTGTGGCCGTTGAAAACAGCTCATTTGTCCGGTCAACAATGACATCTGGCTGGTGTGTCACGGAGCCGTGTTTTTTCTTCTGCCCTTGTTACTTTTCTTACTCCCGCACTTTGCTAGCCTGCTTTCTAACGCCCCTCACCGCCGCATTCTGGGGGGTGTATCAGTGCTGGTCCATGGTAGAGGCAAAAGGCAGGGAGACACCTATACTAACTACAGGGATGTAGTAACTACCCAAGCTTACGAAATGCAGTCCATGAAACAACCCATGGAATACAACCCATGGACACAGTTTCCCTCAAACACAGTTTCCTTCAAACACTAGGTTTCCCAGTGCCGCAACCCACAAATGCACCGCACGAAGCAGGCCCTATGTATGCACCAGTCCTCAAGTAGTGCCCACAACTCATGAGAAGCACTCATCTCATCCCATAACCCATGCGCACACGCCCCACGCACGCACCCACACCCGCGCAGGTGCTCAACGACCGGCTGGCGGCCATCAAACACACGGAGGAGAAGCTGGCGGCGGAGGGGCAGATGGCGGCAGAGAACACGAGGGAGCACGCGCGCTACCGGCAGGAGCACGAGGACCGGATGGCGGCATTAGAGAGGCACCGGCAGCAGGTCAAGGTGGGTCCAAGCGGATGGCAGTGCCGCACTTGAGGGTGGCGCGATGCATGCCCTTACCACCTGTGGTATGTTGTCGTCCCTGTGCGGTTAGCTGTTCTATTTAATGGCTCCCTTCGAATGAATGTCTTGGCCCTACCATAACACCTCAACTAGACCTTTTTTGCTCCTCTGACAGACTTTCTATCCTTGTTTACTTGACTAGATTTTCCACCACCCATCCCCCTTCCCCCCCCACCCGTCTGTCCTTGTCCACCACCCATCCCCCTTCCACACACACCCCTCATGTCACAATCCTACCCCTCGCCGCCTTCGACCCCCGATCACCAGGAGCGAGAAGCTGAGCTGGCGGCATCGGAGGAACGGCTCCGCGCTGCCCTGGCCGAGGCTGACGCCGAGAAGGCCAAGGCGGTGTCGGCGGTCAGAGCCGCAAACTCCCGCGAGTCCGCGGCCGTGGACAACTGGGCGGCAGCCGAGGCGACGCTCTCCGCCGCAAACCAGTGGGAGAAGGAGAAAGCTGCCGAAGAGGCCGCGCTGAGTGACCAGCGCAAGAAGCTACAGGAGGAGCAAGCATCGTTGGCGTCCGCGAGGGTGTCGCTGGATCGTGACGCCGATGTCCTGCGCGCGTACTCGGCCGAGTTCGGACGAAGGGAGCAGTTACTGGCTGCGCGTGCGCAGTCTCTGCGGGCCATGTACCTGTCGCTCCTTAAGGACGTGGACCCCCTGCCGCAGTCCCTGGGCGAGGACTTTGCGACGCTCCTCGGGGCTGGGCCGTTGTTCCCCGGGGACTCGGGGGATAGCACCCGTTACGGCAACGGATCGAACCGCCGCAAGTCCACGGGAGGGTATGAGGCCGCTGGCTCGTATTCTGGCAGAGGTGCCGGCGATGGTTTGGGTGAGCTGCTGGGCTCGGTTACGGGGGCCAGCAGCAGCAACATCGCAGAGCTGGTCCGGCTGGCGGCCGCGGTCCACCACGAGGTATCGCAGCTGACCAAGCTGCCCGCAGTCTCCGCGCTTGACTTGGCGCTTGGCAAATGGGGTGACGACGAGGCACTTTCAATGCCCCTCCCTCCCTTCCCATATCCGTCCTCGTCGACAACGGATGCCAGCAGCCAATCGCAGACGAGCCACGTGCCCAAGCCATCGGTCCCTTTGCCAGCACAACCACTCCTGGGCAGTGCGGCGCTGGCCCACGCGAGCAAGCTGGAGGAATGCGAGCGGCTGCTCCAAAAGTGGGCATTAGGTCTCCAGCACGGGGCGGGGCGGCTGCTAGCGATGGCGCGGGGGTTGAGCGAGCGCGACGCGGCCGTGGTGGCGCGGGAGCAGGCGGTTGGGAAAGAAGAGGCCGATGCTGCCACCCGCACCGAGGCCCTGCGAGTCGCTGAGGTTCAGCTGGCGGCGGACAAAGCCGCCCTCGAGGACTGGTTCCATGAGGTGGATGCGAGGGGGCGTTCGCAAGTGGAAGAGATGCGACGGCTGGCAGCAGTGGAGGAATCGTTCGCGCAAGAGAAAGAGGCCCTGGAGGCATATCGGGCGCGGTGCCAAGCTGATGTGGCGGAATGGCAGAGGGATGCGGAGGCGGCGGTGGCCGCGGAGGAGGCGGCTGCGCTGCGGTCCATCGCGGAGCAACGGGACCGGGCTGATGCGCGAGCGGCCATGCTGGCGGAGAGAGAGGCGGCGCTGGAGGAAGAGGAGAGGGCGTTCCGACACCAGATGGCTCAAGAGGATGCCGCGTGGCAGCAGGCCGTGGGGGAGAGGGAGCGGGCGCTCAAGGAACAGGTGGCGGCATTAGAGGCCGAGCGGAGTGCCTTCCAGGAAGGGCTGAAGAAGAGGGAGAGCGACACAAGCTCCGCGGCGGCAAAATTAGTGGAAGAGGCGCGCAGGGCCGCGTTCGAGATCAAGGCGGAAGCGGAGGCGGGGGCGCGGGCGGTGTTGGACGGTGCGGAGGCCAGGGCGAGGGAGATTGTGACAGCTGGCAGGGAGAAAGGGCGGGAGGCGGAGGAGGAGGGCCACGTGGAGGCAGGTAGAATTATCGCCAAGGCGGTTGCGGACGCCAGGGGGATCGTGGACGCGGGCAAGCAGGCGTTTGCGGAGGCCGAGGAGCGCGCGCGGGCGAGCGCGGCGGACATTTTGGACGCGGCGCGCAAGGCGGCGGGGACGGTGGAGGCAGAGGCCAAGGCAGCGGGCGCCAGCATCGAGGAGCGCGCCGAGGCCAATGCCAGGGTGGTCCAGGAGCGTGCGGCAAGCAAGGCGGCGGCGATGGTGGCGCAGGCGGAGGAGGCGGCGAGGGAGATGGAGTCGGCGGCCAGGGAGCGGGCCAAGGAGTTGGTCACGAGGGGGGAGGAAGTGGAGGCGCGGGCAATGACGCGTGTGGTGGAAGTAGAAGCTAAGCTGGGTGAGGCGGAGGCTTCTGCAGCTGCTAGGCTAAAGGAGGCTGAGGCACGAGCAGATGATGCCGAGGAGCACACGAGGGGAATGGTGGAGCGTGCGCAAGCAGAAATGGACGCCCTGCGTGCCCAGCTGGCGAAAGAGAGCGAGGCAGTGGCGACGGTAATGGCTGATGCCGTGCGGTGCCGGTCGCAAGCAGAAGCAGCGCTGGCCGAGACTGGGACAGACCGGGCCGCGGCGGCGGCCGACCGGCAGGCGGCCGAGGCGCTCAAGGCGGAGGTGACCGCACGGATGGAGGACTTGAGGGAGAGGGAGAACGCGCTGTACAGGATGAATGAGGATGTCAAGAAGATGGTGGCCGAGGCCAGCAGTAAAGCGCACCAGCTCGAGCTGCTAGAGAGAGGGCTGGAGGCATCGGCGGCGGACGTGGCGCGGCTGGACGCGTGGGAGGGTGAGTTGAGGACGCGGGAGGCGGCGGTGGAGGCAGCGGATAAGGGGATCAAGAAGGCGCAGGAGGAGGTGGAGAGGGAGAAGCGGGCGCTCGCGGTGCGGGAGGAGGCGGTGTTGGAGGGCGAGGAGCTACGGGGGAGGCTGCAGGCGCGGGCAAGTGAGCTCCAGGCAGCCGAGGAGAGGGCGGAGGCAAGGGCGGCTGCGCTAGAACGCGCCGAGAGGGCGGCGAGGGCACGCGAGGAGGTGGTGGAGGCGAGAGAGAAGGAGGTGCGGGGTGCCAGCATCGGCGGGGACGCGAGGGAGGCGGCACTGAAGAGCAGGGAGCGGCAGCTGGAGGACAAGGAGGAGGCGCAGGCGAGGGCTGGGCGTGCGCTGGAAGCAGCGCAGGAGGAGCTGCGGGTGCGGCTAGGGCGGGTGGCGGAGCGGGAGAGGGCGATGGTGGAGCTGGAGGAGAGGGAGCGGGCAGTGTTGGGGCGGGAGCGGGCGGTACGGGTGGCAGAAGAGGACGCTGCGAGCGCGGTGCGTGGCGCGCAGGCTGAGGTGGAGGAGACTGCGCGGAGAGCACAGGAGCTCGCGCAGGAGCAGCGGGGGGTGAGTCATGCCATGGGAGGGTTGTTAAAGATTCCTATGAGATGTAATCAGTAGATTATGTATCTCTATTCATGATTATGCATATGTGGTCCGGATTCTCCCGATTTCTGGCCTGCGCTGGTTGTCTCCTTGATATGTTTTCACTGCCTGCTGTGGCAAGTCTACACTCTGGATATTCGATTTTGCAATCAGCAGTTTTTATTATAACTATCTCTCCCTTGTTGGAATGGATTGGACCCTTTCTAGCACGCGGCCCTCCCCCTCCTGGCAAAGCTAATTCTCTTCTAAAAATAGTTCCCTTCCCAAACTGCTCCTCCCCCTCCCCAAAGTTCTTTTTTTACGTTTGTCTCGTTAAATTCCTTTTCTCCTTCTCTCCCCACCCCCTCCCCCCCCGCCCCAGTTCCACGCGGCGCGTGAGGCTGCCGAGATCGACCTGGGCGCACGCGAGGCGGAGCTCGAGGCGCGGTCGCAAGCATTAGCCGAGCTAGGGGACGCGGTGGAGGCCGAGAAGAGGCGGCTGTTTGCGCGGCTGGGCGAGCGCGAGGGCTCCCTGGGCGAGCGCGAGCGCGTGTTACGGCAGCAAGCAGAGGAGCTGGAAGAGGAGCGCGACCGGCTGGACGCTCAGTGGGCGCTGCTGGCATCCGAGAGCGAGAGGAGCCGGGAACAGACGGCGCAGGCCGAGGCGCTGCACCAGGTGGGTGGCGTGGCAGTCCTGGGGGGGTGAAGTGCACCAGGTGGGCGTAATCACTCATCACTGCGGCAATCCCTACCCCCGTTGGAACTTCCACATGTTTCAGATCGTTTGAGCCAAAGCTCGTTTCGCGCTGCGATGGATGTAGCTTTGGATGCGAACAGCCTGCCAATGCCTCCTTCCTGCTCATCATGGCTAGCCCGCCGGCTCCCCGTTCCGCCTTGTTTCCCCTACATCAAATCATAAACAAAACGATCATCCATCAAAGATCATGTCGTCCCCCTATGAACCCTGCGCCTTGTTCCCCCTGCATCAAATCATAAACAAAACGATCATCCATCAAAGATCATGGTGTCCCCCTATAAATCGCGCGTCCCGCGCTTGGCCGGGCCCCACGCATCCTCCCGTCACCTCTTGGTCCCGCGCAGGCGGTGCAAGCCGAGCAGGCATCCCTGCAGGAGAAGCGCCAGGTACTACTGGACGAGATCGCCACCGTGGAGGCACAGCTGGCAGAAGAACGTGGCCAGCTGGCAGAAGTGCAGGCAGCAAGCCGAACGCAAGAGAGCGAGCTGGCGGCCAAGCAGGCAGCTGCGGAGGAGGCCACCGCCAAGGCCAGGGAGATGCTTGCTGTAGTGGTGAGTATGCGGTTGTGGTCATCTGCATATGGTTGTTGCTCCTTGTAGAGATGGTCGCCATGGTGTCTATCTGGCTGGTAGTCATGCGCCCATGCCACACTGGTGGTTTCCCAGGCAGTGGCCTGCTTGGATTAGCTGCCTTGTGGCCGGTGCATTCTGGTTGTCATTTCGGCTGTGATGTGTTTGCTTTTGCACAGCCCAACGCGTACAGCAACAGTGACACACTATCTGCTTTCCCTGGCCATCGGCTTCCCGCCCTAATCTGTCCAGATGGCCCCTCACTTTGTCACCACTCCTGATCACGTTGCTGCCACATCTGTTGCCATGACTGCCCTTTTGCTGGCCACACACAAACACAAACACGCGCACACATGCACGCACACACACAAATGACATTACAATGTGCCACCCCCACGCCCAGGAGGCACGCAACAAGGAGCTGGGTTCGGCCCACGAGCTCGTCCAAGCGGGCCGCGCATCCCTCACGCAAGAGGCCGCTACCCTTGACGCGCAGCGCAGCCGTCTCGAGTCCGATGTTCGAGACCTGGTCGCCCTCAAGGACAAGATGCTGGCCCGTGAGAAGGAGGTGGCGGCAACAGCAACAGCATTGCTGGCCCAGAAGAAAGAGCTGGACGCGGCAGCCGAGGCGCTGGCCGAGAAGAGCCAAGCGGCCGCGAAGGCAGAGGCGGAGGGGAAGGCAGCGAAAGCGGACGCGGAGGCAAAACTGGCCGAGGTCACGGACAAGCTGGCAGCATGTGCGAGGGCTGATGCTGAGCTGGCAGTGCGCGAGGAGGAGGTGGAGCGTGTACGGGGGGAGATGCGGGACCAGGAAGCGATGACCAAGGTGAGGGGGGAAAGGGGAGGGAGGGGGGGGGGGGGAGGATCAAGGTGAGCAGGGAAAGGAGGAAGAAACAAACCCTGAGGGTAAGGTGCCAGGAGGCGATGGCCAAGGTAGGAGGATGAGATGAAGAAGGTTAAAAGGGGCCGAGGGATGTTGGTGCAGGTGAGGGATCCGATCACCAAGGTTGCGGGGTGGAGGTGGGGGGGGGGATAGGACGGAGCGTTGGAGAAAGTGAGGGGGGCAGGGATAGGTGAGAAAAGCTGAGGGGAAGGAGAGCCCAGAGCAAGCGAGTGGGTGGGGGGATGGATAAGGTGAAGTAGGTTATGGCCACAGTGCGGAGTGGGTCGATGCGAGAGGGAAGGAGGGAGGTAAAGACAGGGGAAGTGGGTCCCGAGGCGTCCTGGTCCATTTCCTCAGTTACCTGTCCAACTGTCCCTTGCTGCTTGATATACCCTGTCTCTCCCACATTCTCCACATTTTCCCTCCATATTGCCTCCCTCACTGTTTGCCTCTCCCACTGCTTCCCAACTACTGCCTGTCTCCGCATGCCTATCTCAAACCACTCCCGCATCAGGCGTGGGAAGACCAGCTGCTGCGGCTGCAAGAGTCGCTACAAAAGGAGAAGGTGGAGGTGCAGCGTGAAGCCGCTGAGCTCACCTCCCGCAGTGACAGCCTGCGGGCCTCCCTCGCTGAGGCCAAGGTGCTGCGGGAGCAGCTCGAGCGCGAGCGCGCCCAAGTGGACGCGCAGCGAATGGAGGGCCTGACGCGGCTGGCCGAGGCGGACGCCAGGGAAGCCACGCTGCGGGAGCGCCAGCAGAAGGTGGAGGAGGACGAGCGCAAAGCCGAGGCGATGCTGGCGGAGAATGGGCGCAGGCAGAGGGAGCTGGACGCCAGGGAGGCGGCGCTCGCTGCCAAGGAGAGGGAACTGGACGCGATGGAGGAGGACACGTACGGACGGGCCAGCCAGATCCGGGCAGGTAGGCATGGCCTGGACAACAGGAGTCAGACCACGTGATGCGAGCCTTGGGAAGCATTAGCTGCCCTGGGAAGCTGTAGGCGGTCATTTGCTGCCAGGATGGGTCACGTTGGTCATGCATGTAAGCCCAGCCAGACCTTGCCCCTAGAGTGGCAGTAAGACGCTACGGTACAGGGGCGGGGCGTGTGGGCCGACACTGCAGATCACGGCTTGCCTGGCCTGACGCATGCATCACGGTCCCCGTGCTCTGGCGACCCCCCTACCATGCGCCACTAATACGCCTTTCGATCAGCCCCTTTGGCCACCTGTGTCACCACACACCGCGCCAAAGACCTACATATCACCCTCTCCACCGCACTCCACCACACCACCCTGACCCCCACATGTCCTTGCCGCACCACGCACCTCTCTACACTCCTCTCCGCACTCCGTCATGCACTCTCTGTATTCCCCCCACCTCTATGCATGACGGCTATCCCCACCTCGCCCTGCTCTCACCCGTACAGACCGCGCGGCGCTCTCCGCACAGATGGCTGCGCACAAGGAAGCGGAGGCCAGCGCGGCAGCCGAGCGGCGCGCATATGAGTCCATGCTCCGCGAACGTGCCACATGGGACGAAGGCAAGGCCACGCGTGCCGCCGAGCTGGCCCAGCTGGAGACCGCCAAGTCCGACCTCGCCACGGCGCGTGCGCGAGTAGAAGAGGCCAACCGAGAGCTTGAGGCCCGTCGGCTCCAGCTCGATGTGTGGGAGGACCGTCGGGCCGCTCGCGAGAAGCAGCTCGCCGAGGAGTCAGCGGTGCTGCGGGAGGCGCAGGCGGAGCTGGCGGAGAGGGAAGGGGCGTTGCTGCGGAGGCGGGCCGAGGTGGAGAGGGCGGCCAGGGATGCGGCCAGGGACGCGGAGCACGCGAGGGAGGAGCGGGCGGCGCTGGAGCGGGAGGCGGTCACGGCGGGGGCCAAGGCAGCACAGGCGAAAGGCGCGCTGGCAGAGCTTGCGGAGGCGCAGCAGCGAGTGGCGCGGGAGCGGGAGCAGGTGGAGCTCATGGCGATGGAGCTGGGGGGGAGGGAGCGGGAGCTCGGGGAGGCAGTCAGCAAGGTGAGGGGGGGGAGTCCACAAGGTGGTTTGGGAGAAGCAATGCGTGGGATGAGCAAGGTGAGGGGGGGGAGGGGGGGGGGGATCCGCGCGGTGAGCAGAGCAGGGGCACTGTGTGGGACGAGCAGGGTGAGGACGTAGGGAAGGCGCAGTGCTGTGTTTTGACATCCTTGGCTAGCAAGGCGCAGTGCTGTGTTTTGACATCCTTGGCTAGCAAGGCGCAGTGCTGTGTTTTGACATCCTTGGCTAGCAAGGCGCAGTGCTGTGTTTTGACATCCTTGGCCAGCAAGGTGCAGTGCTGTGTTTTGACATCCTTGGCTAGCAAGGTGCAGTGCTGTGTTTTGACATCCTTGGCTAGCAAGGTGCAGTGCTGTGTTTTGACATCCTTGGCTAGCAAGGCGCAGTGCTGTGTTTTGACATCCTTGGCTAGCAAGGCGCAGTGCTGTGTTTTGACATCCTTGGCTAGCAAGGCGCAGTGCTGTGTTTTGACATCCTTGGCTAGCAAGGCGCAGTGCTGTGTTTTGACATCCTTGGCTAGCAAGGCGCAGTGCTGTGTTTTGACATCCTTGGCTAGCAAGGCGCAGTGCTGTGTTTTGACATCCTTGGCTAGCAAGGCGCAGTGCTGTGTTTTGACATCCTTGGCCAGCAAGGTGCAGTGCTGTGTTTTGACATCCTTGGCTAGCAAGGTGCAGTGCTGTGTTTTGACATCCTTGGCTAGCAAGGCGCAGTGCTGTGTTTTGACATCCTTGGCTAGCAAGGTGCAGTGCTGTGTTTTAACATCCTTGGCTAGCAAGGCGCAGTGCTGTGTTTTGACATCCTTGGCTAGCAAGGCGCAGTGCTGTGTTTTGACATCCTTGGCTAGCAAGGCGCAGTGCTGTGTTTTGACATCCTTGGCTAGCAAGGCGCAGTGCTGTGTTTTGACATCCTTGCCTAGGATAATGATAGGGGACAATGATAGGGGAAATGCCACCGCATTGTTGCAACATATCGACAACGTCATGTCATGGCGTATTTCGCCATCATGTGACTTAAGAGCGGTGTGTTCTCCGCCACCCTCCACTTCTTATGCTTAGCTTCACGCTCACCTAGTAAACTTCCAACCCACCCATTTCCCCGCTCCTATGCACATGATCTGGTTGCTAAATTCACATTCTTTGGCGTCTTCGCTCCCTGGTCTCTTCCTCGTCGGTGAATGCCTCTCCTTGGTGACTCCACTGGCCTCTCCCAGCTTGAAGCATTGCGTGCGCAAGTGTCCCGCGACGAGCGCACACTGCGGGACGAGCGCGCTGCCTTGGCCCGTGAGCGCCCCAAAATAGAAGCCGAACGGGGTGCGCTCGAGCGCTCCCACGTGGCTCTCGAGGAGGCACGGTCACGGATGGCAGATTCAGAGCGCTCTCTGGCTGATGCGGAAGCCAAGCTCAAACTGGAGCGCGCCGAGGTGGACGCGGCCAAGGCGGAGGTGGAGAGGAGGGAAGCGGCAGCGCGCCAGCTGGCGTCCGCCACCCAGGCGCAGGACGCCAGCTTGGGCGCGGTGCGGGAGCGGCAGAAGCTGCTGGAGCTGGAGCAGAGGGAAAGGGAGCGGGTTTTGGCGGCACGGGAGGCCGAGGTGGGGGGCCACGAGTTTGGTTTCTTGGTCCCTTGGTTCCTTCGCCTCTTGGCATCTCGGCCTCTGGGCCTCTGGGCCTCTGGGCCTCTGGGCCTCTGGGCCTCTGGGCCTCTGGGCCTCTGGGCCTCTGGGCCTCTGGGCCTCTGGGCCGCTCAGCATCTGGGCATCTGGGCCGCTCAGCATCTGGGCATCTGGGCATCTGGACATCTGGGCATCTGGGCATCTGGGCATCTGGACATCTGGGCATCTGGGCATCTGGGCGTCTGGGCATCTGGGCATCTGGGCATCTTGGGATGTTATGGGAATTATTTGCCCGTGGGGGCTCGGCTGGAGGTTTGGCATGCAGGCAGGGATCAATGGTGGGTTGATTGCATTCAAAGAGCATGCTCATGCCACGTTCAAGGCTGTACAGTCGCACCCGCACCCGCACCCGCACCCATGCATTGCTACCTGTTCATGTACGCGTTGTGTACACTTGCAGGGCAGACCCAAGGAGTAGACAATGGGAAATGTGACGTCGTATTACCAGTTAGGTCCTGATCTGGGTGACTGTGCTTTCATCTGTGCAGCCGATGGATGGCACGAGTGTGCCCATCCCCCGGCATCACCTTGTTCCGGCAACGCCCATACTCTCGTTGGGCAACAGACTCTGTGCCTGCTTCGGTCTTGCCAATACAGCAAGTTAGTTTGACTACTTCGTAAAATATGTTTTAGTTCATGTATCTAACTTTTCTTGGTTATTTTCTCGGTCACATTGTTTCTTTTCGTCCCCCGGCCCTCCCCACAGGTCAAGTCCCTGCGTGAGCGGCTACGGTCACAGGAGCAGCAGCTGGAGACCGTGGGCGAGAAGCAGCGGGCCGAGGCGCTGGTGCTGCAGAGGAAGCTCGACGAGCTCAAGGCTCGCAGCGCCGAGCTGGTACGAGGGGGGGGGGGGGGGGCGATGCTGGGGATGTGGACACATATGAGGAAGTTCGAGTGTGTGTGTGGGGGGGGGGCTTTGCAACCTCGAGCTCTTCGTTGAAGTGGCTAGATTTCAACTTCTAAGGGGGTGGTGTGGTGGGTGGGTGGGTGGGTGGGTGGGTGGGTGGGTGGGTGGGTGGGTGGGTGGGTGGGTGGGTGGGTGGGTGGGTGGGTGGGTGGGTGGGTGGGTGGGTGGGTGGGTGGGGGTGGGTGGTGGGTGGGTGGGTGGTGGTGGGTGGGTGGTGGGTGTGGGGTGGTGGGGTGGTGGGTGGTGGGTGGGGGGTGGGGTGGTGGGGTGGTGGGGTGGTGGGGTGGTGGGGTGGTGGGGTGGTGGGGTGGTGGGGTGGTGGGGTGGTGTGGTGGGGTGGGTGGTGGGGTGGTGGGTGGTGGGGTGGTGGGGTGGTGGGTGGTGGGGTGGTGGGGTGGTGGGTGGTGGGGTGGTGGGTGGTGGTGGTGGGTGGTGGGGTGGTGGGGTGGTGGGGTGGTGGTGGGGTGTGGGGTGGTGGGTGGTGGGGTGGTGGGGTGGGGTGGTGGGGTGGTGGGGTGGTGGGGTGGTGGTGGTGGGTGGTGGGGTGGTGGGGTGGTGGGGTGGTGGGGTGGTGGGGTGGTGGGGTGGTGGGTGGTGGGGTGGTGGGGGGGGGGGTGGTGGGTGGTGGGGTGGGTGGGTGGTGGGTGGGTGGGTGGGTGGGTGGTGGGTGGGTGGGTGGGTGGGTGGGTGGGTGGGTGGGTGGGTGGGTGGTGGGTGGGTGGGTGGGTGGGTGGGTGGGTGGGTGGGTGGGGTGGTGGGTGGGTGGGTGGGTGGGTGGGTGGTGGGTGGGTGGGTGGGTGGGGGTGGGTGGGTGGGTGGGTGGGTGGGTGGGTGGGTGGGTGGGTGGGTGGGTGGGTGGGTGGTGGTGGGTGGGTGGGTGGTGGGTGGGTGGTGGGTGGGTGGGTGGGTGGGTGGGTGGGTGGGGGTGGGTGGGTGGGTGGGTGGGTGGGTGGGTGGGTGGTGGGTGGGTGGGTGGGTGGGTGGGTGGGTGGGTGGTTTGGCGTGGGTGGGGAGGGGGAGGGGGAGGGGGAGGAGGAAAGGGAGGAGGAAAGGGAGGGAGGGAGGGAGGGAGGGAGGGAGGGAGGGAGGGAGGGAGGAGGGAGGGAGGGAGGGAGGGAGGGAGGGAGGGAGGGAGGGAGGGAGGGAGGGAGGGAGGGAGGGAGGGAGGGAGGGAGGGAGCGAGGGAGGGAGCGAGGGAGGGAGCGAGGGGGAAGCACATGTGAGCATGTTTTTGCGCTTGAGCTAATAATACTGCAGCATCTGCGCTAGGTATAACGCGGTTGAATGCCGTTCTCTTTGTGCTATTTCTTCGCTGAACTTGTGCTAACACATGGAGAGCACCGCAATTCCAGTCTGTTGTGTTACTTAGTCGATCACGTTATACTGACACAGATTCCACCGCCATCCCAACTTTATGTTTTAGTAGGCCACATACTATACTAGCTCACTGATACACGGATCCCCCCGCCACGCACCCGCAGGAGGGTGGGTGGCGCGAGCACGCCGAAGCGGAGCGCCAGCTGGCGGCACAGCGCGCGTCGCTGGACAAGGAGTCGGCGCAGCTGTCCGAGCAAGAGGCCCGCCTGGCCGAGCGGGAGCGCCACCTGGCAGCCGAGCGCGAGCTGAGGGAGCGGCGGCTCACGGAGAGGGAGAAGGCGGCAACAGCGGCCGAGGGCCGGCTGCAAGCAGAGGTGCCCGCGCTGGCGGCGCAGAGGGAGGAGCTGAGGCGGGCCGCTGAGGAGGAGTTACGGAGGCGCGTGGACGAGGTGGAGGCAGAGGCCGCGAGGAGGGAAGAGACGTTGAAGGCAGCGTACCGTGCACGCAGGTGGGCGCTTGGGTGGTTGATGGATGGAATGGGCATTAACAGGTGGTTGTTCCTAGAGCAGGCAGGTGCTGGAATGAAGGGAATGCTGGTGGGAAGGGTATTAACTAGTGCAGGAAAGGAGCAGGTAGTGCGCACTGCCGGCCGGGTCGATCAACCTGCGTCATGACTTCCATTTGCGTCGCGTCTGCCAGTACGATGCCCTCACCATGGTCTTTTGCGCCATTATGTGGGCACTCGACTTGCAGACGGCACCTCCCCGTTCCTCCCTCTGTCTCCCCCCCCCTCTCTTGCTCCTTCTCGCAGATGCATACAAGCATCTCTTCTCACACACGCACAAACCAACATCACTCCCACCACGATCACGGCCTTGCTGAAAACAACGCGCAGGTCGGAGCTGGAGGAGCGCGAAGCGCGTGTGGCGCAACGCGAGCTCTCCGTCGCCGAGGCCCAGGCGCGCGCGTCGGTCACCGCCGCGCTGGTAGAGGACCACCGGTCACGCCTGCAAGCGACCGCCGCCACCCTGGAGCGGGAGCGCGACGCGATCGACACCCACGGGTCCACCTTGGCTGCCGCAAAGGCAGCGCTCGACGCCGAAGGGGAGATGGTCACGGCACAGCGGACAGCATTGCGCGCCGAGGCGGAGGCGGTGGCGGCCTCGTTCGAGACGGTGCGCAGCCGCGAGCGCTCGGCGCTCTCCAGGGAGCGCGCGGGCGCGGTGGACAAGCTGTGGGAGGCGTTGTCGCCGCCGCGGAGTACTGCTACCGCCCGCACAGGCGGTGGATTGATCGCCTCGACCAGGTTGGGAGGTGGCAGCGGAGGAGGCGCGAATGCCAGCATGACTGCAGGAGGGGTCGTCAAGAGCGTCAGCCCGCTCTTCCTCAACAGTGCCGGGGGGGCCGGTTTGACCGATGCCAAGCGATCCACACTCCTCAATAACAGCAGCAATTTACTGCTGCGTGATGCCACCGGACTCAACCCGCTCACGTTCAGCCCTGTGCCCTCAATCGCGCCAGCTGGCGGCGTCGAGATGGCCTCCCCCGCGCTCCAGGGTCAGCTGCAGGGGCTGTTATCCAGCCTCGAGCTTGCGTCCAAGGCCGGGGGGGAGCGGCTCCATCGCATCGAGTCGCTGCTGGCACTCTTACGGGGGCCCACAGTGGAGAGCGCAGGGTACATCAGCGTCCGGTCCGCCTTGGCGGCGCTGCACAAGCGGCAGGGGGAGATGGAGGCGGCCGCGGGGGCGCTGCATGTGGACGCGGTCGGTGCGGTCACCGAGCGAGCCGTGTCAGCCCTCATGGAGCGGCTGAGGGCGCAAGAGGCGGCACGCAGCGCGTGGGAGGACGAGGTGCAGCGGCAGCTGGAGGCCATCCGGCAGCTGCAGGCGTTGCAGTTTTCCGGAACGCTGGCGCGTACGGCAGCCAGTAGAAGCGTCGCCGGGTCGCCGGTTCTGCGAGGCCTGGATGCCACGCGGGTAGGGGAGACCAGTCTCCGTGGTGATCCCGCCGTGGCCAGCCTGAACCAGTCTCATGCTGGCGTGCGCGGCACGATGTCTTCACAAGGCAACCAGTATGGTGGGGGAGGGATCGGTGGCAGTGAGGCTATCGCGCAGCCAAGGCAGAGGGACGCCGCGGGGAACTTGTCCATGACGGACGCGGCAGCTCGTGCCCGATACCAAGGGGCTGTGGGGAACCAAACGGGCGGAGCGGCGCAAGGAGGATCCTCAAGGCCCGGCGGCGGCGCCAACTTGCGCGGCCAGTGGTCGTATCTGGATGCAGATGATGCCCACGACCTGAACGCGCTGAATGTGAGCTCCCTACAGAACGCGGCGGGGGGGGCGGGGGGGGCCGATCGGGGCGGGAGCGGGTCTTCGGATGGTTTCCGGGGCTCGTCTGATGAGAACAGCGACAAGCAGTCGCCGTTCCAATCCGATGATGGGAAGGGGGGGGGGCGCAAGGGTGACTGCATCAGGGGGTCCAGCGTGGCCTGGTCCGGCGGGAGATCGGGCTCCCAACCTTACGGCACTGCCCAGGGCATCCCTGCAGGGCATGCGCAACGACCTCCTGTCCAGAGCACAGGTACGTGGGAGGCAGGTGGGCTGGGACCGTTCCCGGCGTGCGTGTGATGCTGACTGTGCGAGTAACGCTGTCCTAATCCCTGCAGGTTGTAAGTTGCCAACACGAATGGTTCCTCAGAGTCGCATTTGCCCGTAGTCACAGCAACCTTTTTTGTTCCACTAATAAAATTATGTACCGTGTTGCAGCCTTTGAATGGTAAGCTTGCTTCGGTGTAAAAGGGGCCACGGTGCATGCGTGTACAAGGCTGCACTTTATAGGATGCATTCATTTTCTAACCATTTATCATTGCTGGTTTCATGTTGCTGACTTTGCTGGTGTTCCTGTGTGGGACACAGGCGATAGCCCTCCGGAACATTGAGGCAGGAAGTGACGAGGAAGAAGACGTGCGGACACGGACAGAGCTGTCCAACATCCGAGAGGCCCTGAGCCGTGTGGATGCGGAGCTGCAGAGAAGGTCGACCTCGGAGCAACAGAGGCAGTAGGCCTCAATCAGGCCTAGAGTTTTCTATACTAGTGGCACTCAGTAGGCTGTATATTGTTATTGTTTTCCTAGTCAATAAATCATAAATTCAAAGAACTTTGAATTAAAACATAATGACACACATGTATATTACCGCTCACCTTCCGACGTGTGCAGTCTTTTCGCCCCAAGGGGACTGCTCTGGCTTCCCTGCCGCTATCCTGGGCGAATTGCCGGTCGCAGGCGCGTGGTTTCTCGGGCCTGGGCATCCCTGTGGGTGATCCTGACTCCGTCAAAGCGGAGCACCGGGCCACCGTGGAACAATGCTCCGATGTCCTGGAGACTTCGGCACGCCTCGATCATGCAAGGACCCCCGGACCAAAGGGCTCCTCCGGCCTCTGCATGTTTAATTTGCGCCCACCCGCGGGTGTTCTGTGGCGCCCCCGGCCGGCCCCCCTGGTGCGGCTTGCCGCAGAGGGCCACGGCGAGCGCACTTCAGGCTGCCTTGCAGGCATTCCTCCCCGTGGCCCCAGCCCGCCAGCTCGCTCCCGGCCTGCGCTTGGCCACCCTCCCGCCTGCCTCATGCATGGGCGGGTGCATCATGCATTGGCTCACCCGTATACGTGCCGCCTGCCTCGCCCCCGCCGCCTTCCTAGCTTGGCCGGCTCCGTTAATTGCTCAGTCCTGCTGGTGGAGATCCGCCGTTTGGTCCCACGCGCCGGGTGAGCGCCATCGGCCCGATTCGCCGGGTCAACCCTTCCCCTTCGTGCAGGCTGTACGTGCAGGATTCTCACCTTGATCGAGATCCAGCAGGCCTGCGACCTCGCGATCCGCCCCGACCAGGCGCCGTCCACCATCGCCTGTCCCGGGGCCCGGCGGCCGGCGTGTCCACTGATGTCGTCAGTCCCAGTGAAAGTAAGTAAGTACTTGCGTGTCATGCGCATGGGCATGGGCACCAGTACTATGCTAATCTCATTAGAAAAAAAAATACACGAAAGTTAATTACAATTAATAGTGTGCACATCAGTCCCAGTGTCATTCCCTGCCCCGGCTGTATTCATTTAACTAAGTAAGTACTTGCGTGCATGGCATGCGCAAAGGCATGCCACGGAGTACTATGCTAATCTCATTAGAAAAAATAATTACACAAAAGTTAAAACAAATATCGTCTGCATCATTCCCCAACCATTAAGCACTACTGATGGGGATGTAATCCTCATCCGAGCCGTCCTCTTTCATTTAACTGATCAAACAACAAATGAGACCTATATACGCGGGTATACTACACTGTACGTGCCGACTGCCGATGGGTGGCCGTGCATGCGAGCCGTGAACGATCAGTGGCGAGCTTGGCTAGCTTCATGATCACTCCGTTTCGATCCCTATAGTGCCTTGAGGGGAGCGTGGGGTTCGCATATACCTCCGTGCGCCTAGCTCCCCACGTACGAACCCTTTGTTTACGCACTGGTACGTTCCGGCCCTCAGTATATGGCCCTGGACCATCCGCCACCAGCAGCAGTTTGCCCCGCCGGCAGTTCGGCTCGATCTACGGCATCACGGGCTCATGCACGGCCGGGGGGGGCGGCATGCGGCAGCTGCGGCCGGCTTGCTCTCAATGCTACTGGGACACACCGGCTACATGCGTGCATGTCGCGTGCACTGCATGGATGCAGTGTAAAAATATTTGACAAATATCATCCGATCAGTCCAAAGATATGGTGTTTTGGCCTCGATTCCGAGTCCGAATGAAGACCGAATAATGACCGAATAAATATCAAGGAGACAAAAAATAGCCGCCATAGTGTGTTAGTTGGTCCACAACCCCATCGAATCCCGAATCCGAATACCCCAATCTTTTTACTCTGATCATGGATGCATGGCCAGCAATTAAAACCAGCTAGAACTTGGTTCCATGGCATACCGCTCTCCTCGGCTGGTCGGCATGTGTCAGCCGGCTTGGCCTCGGTCGATCAGTCGATCTTGCCCCACTCCGATCTGAAGTGCCTCAGGACGACATGCCGATCCGATTGGGGCCGCCGACCCTCTCATTCATCCAACATGGCACCAGCCGGTCCTACATATTACCGTGCTCGACTAAGATGGGCGGCGGGGTCGCCCGGCACCTGCTCATATTTTTATGGGCTCCGTGGCTCGATCCGCCGCTCGCCGGCCCGCCGCGCCACATGCATCCTCCGCGCGCGGCTGTGGACGTACTAGATGCCTGCGCTGCTGCCGCTGTACGTGGCCGACCCGGCGAAAAGTTTGCACCTCAGGTGACTGGCAAATTATGTGGGGCCCCATCATGCAGCTGGGTCATCCCCTACGTCCTGAAGGCAGACTGGCCATGCATGATGACATCGATCGATATTAATCACACCGCGCCATGCATGAACATATTAAATTTAATTTAATTAATTAATACTAAGTATACTATATTACTAATTATTTAATATATACAGAATCAGAATTGGTATTTGTATTTGCACACTGTCCTCCTGACGGTGGTGCTCGCCATGATTCGGTCGGTTTTCCCCCACGCGAACATCCGGTCCGAGGATGCGGATGGCGCTGCCTTCTATTCCCCCAACCACCGGCCTGACATCGTGGTGCTGGACTTTGAGGGGGTGGCCGGCATCTGCTTATTGACGTTTCGGTGGCGCGGCCCTTGGCTCTTAGCCACGTGGCTGGGGCCTCCCTCACGGCAGGTTACACGGCGGACCGGGCGGAGCGGGCCAAGCTCCTGGCCTACGGCGACGTCGGGCACCATCGTGTGGTGCCCTTTGTCCTGGAGGAGTTTGGGGCCATGGGGCCCCTGACCTCGGCCTTCTTCAAGGAGTGTTGCCGGCTCCGGGAGGACCGGCTGGACCTGGAGGGCCAGCGGGCCCCATGGTCGGCGCGGACCTGGACGTCATATTGGCGTCAGCGCTTGTCGGTGGCGCTGACTCGGGCCATGGCTGACATCATGCTCCGCCGTACGCGGGCTGATTTTGCGGTGCAGCAGGGCTATTAGGTTCCTCCCGTTAGGCGTTTCCATTGGTCTTATCGTAGTATAGAGCTTTGACATGGCTCTGTATATAGGTTTATAGCTGGGCGTTTGCTTTGGTTTGAGTGATTTCACTCTGCTGTAAGTAATTATATTTTTAATATATATATATATTATATAAAAATATAATTACTTACAGCAGAGTGAAATCACTCAAACCAAAGCAAACGCCCAGCTATAAACCTATATACAGAGCCATGTCAAAGCGCTATACTACGATAAGACCAGACCAGTGGAAACGCCTAACGGGAGGAACCTAATACTAAGCCCTGCTGCACCGCAAAATCAGCCCGCGTACGGCGGAGCATGATGTCAGCCGTGGCCCGAGTCAGCGCCACCGACAAGCGCTGACGCCAATATGACGTCCAGGTCCGCGCCGACCATGGGGCCCGCTGGCCCTCCAGGTCCAGCCGGTCCTCCCGGAGCCGGCAACACTCCTTGAAGAAGGCGGAGGTCAGGGGCCCCATGGCCCCAAACTCCTCCAGGACAAAGGGCACCACACGATGGTGCCCGACGTCGCCGTAGGCCAGGAGCTTGGCCCGCTCCGCCCGGTCCGCCGTGTAACCTGCCGTGAGGGAGGCCCCAGCCACGTGGCTAAGAGCCAAGGGCCGCGCCACCGAAACGTCAATAAGCAGATGCCGGCCACCCCCCTCAAAGTCCAGCACCACGATGTCAGGCCGGTGGTTGGGGGAATAGAAGGCAGCGCCATCCGCATCCTCGCCGGACCGGATGTTTGTGTGGGGGAAAACCGACCGAACCATGGCGAGCACCATGCCGTCAGGAGGACAGTGTGCAAATACAAATATCAATTCTGATTCTGTTGGCCCCCCATGCATGCAGGCAAGGTAGTGAGTCCCCGTGGGATCCAGCGGCTGCCCACCACAGCTACCACAAGGCCGCCCGGCCGGAACAAGAGGCTGCGGGGCAAATAGCTGGTGCCGGAGCGCCACCGAGTAGTGGCTGGGAGCTAAGGCGAATGGGGGGGCCATGGGAAGAGCACGAAGGTACGCCGAGCCCACACTCTGCAAGGAAAGCGAGAACAGCCACGCACGTCCCTGGGCGTTGAGGTCCGCGAAAAGAGCAATCCAATCAGCCGTGTGCAGAATACCCGCGTAGGTTTTCTGGTGTTTATCGATGACGCGAGCAGGGAATGCGGCGGGAGATTGAACGGAGGCGACCGAGGGAGTGCCGCGAGGGAGGTGGCGCTGTACCGCCTGAGCGGCACGGACGGGAGAACAGGCCTGCTGGATCTCAGCATAGGCCTCCTGGATGGCGGTGACGAAGGGCAAAGGGCTGCATGCTGGGGTCCAGGAGGTCAGGCGCTGCCGTTGCCAAAAGGGGCAGGAGCCGGCAGCTTTCCGCCCACGACTGAGCGACGGAGCCCAAAAATGCTGCTGGGGCCAGCCGGGCGGCATGAGTCAGACCACAGCCACCCATCCGTGCAGGCAGGGAGGCAATGCGAATACTGCATGTGGCGGGAGGTCGGGGCCCGGGACCAGCTGCGCCAAGGCCGACTGGCCGGATGCGTTCGTCGTGGCCCTCGGCGGCCAGCCGGACCTGAGCCGGAAGAGCACCCCGGAGCCATGCAGTGAACGACGCGAGGGTGAGCGCAAAACCACAGAAGCAGACCCTTGGTCTGCGAATCATGAAGGCGCGCAATCAAGGGCAGTACCTCAGTGCGTGCCTCGAGGGCGGCCCGCACGGAGCATCGATGACAAACTCGGGGTCGCCAACCGGAACGCCGAGGACATCCAACCCATGGAGGCGCTCGTCCCGTCCCAAGAGCTGGGGCGGAAAGCCGGAGCAATCACCTTGCATGGGGCGAGTACACCGCGCACTTGGCCAGGGTCAACTGGATATATATAACAACAAAAGACCTACGCGGGTATACTACACTGTGCCGCGACTGGATGGGTCTGCATGCGTCTGGCGGAGCTTGAACGATCAGGGGAAGGCTTGGCCGTCACTCCGTTTCCCTTGAGGGGAGCGTGGGGTCAGCATTCCTGCGCGCCCTCCCCATGAGCCCTTTGTTCACGCTGCATGTTCCGGCCCTTTACGCCATGCATCGCTCTCCGCCACCAGCTCTTTGCCCCGCAACCTCTCATCACGGCGGGTGCGTCCTGCGGCAGCTGCGGGCTTGCTCTGGATACTACTGGGACGCACTAGTTACATCGCGCGCGTGCATGGGTGGCCAGCAGAACCAGAACTGGTTCCTCTATCTCCATACCGCTCTCCTCCGGGTGAGCCGTGTGTGCCATGGTTCGGTCGGTCTTTCCCCACTCCACTGACCATCAAGTGCGAGGACGCGGATGGGGCCGCCCTCTACTCACCACCCCGACATTACCGGCCGTGCTTGACTACGACGGGCAGGGTTGCCACCTGCTCATCGATGTCTCCGTCACTGGCTCGGCCGCTCTCCGGTCGCCACATCCTCCGGGCGGCTGTGCATGGATCATTGCCGGCGCTGCTGCCGCTCATGGCTGAGCGCGACAAGTTTGCCTGCTACGGCAATGTGGGGCCCCACCGGGTCATCCCCTTTGTCCTTGAGGAGTTCGGCCGGGGCCATGGATGGGCGCCAAGACAGCGGAGTTTTTCCACGAGTGCTGCCAGCGCTGTGAAGACCGCCTCGACCTCGAGGGTCAGACCGCCCCGTCACTGCATGGTCGGCCCGCACGTGGTCCTCGTATTGGCGGCAGCGCCTGTCACTCGATCGCCCTCACTCGCACCGTGGCTGATGTGTTATTGCGCCGCACCCGGGCCGACTTTGTCGCGACCCATGCGGTCTAGATCCCTCCCACTGGGCCTGCATGCGGTGGGCCGGCAGCGATGTTGCTGCGTGATGTAGTTAGTTGTACCTTGTGCAGTACGTAGTGGCGTGATCCTTGGATGTCCGTGTCAGATTACTATTAATTTCTTCAGGGTTAAATTCTCCCAGTTATCGGGTTTTTCCTTATGTTGCATGCCTATCTCACCTCCGTAATCTATCATTCTCAATGAATATATATTTAAAAATATAATTACTTACAGCAGAGTGAAATCACTCAAACCAAAGCAAACGCCCAGCTATAAACCTATGCACAGAGCCATGTCAAAGCTCTATACTACGATAAGACCAATGGAAACGCCTAACGGGAGGAACCTAATAGCCCTGCATGCTGCACCGCAAAATCGGCCCGCGTACGGCGGAGCATGATGTCAGCCATGGCCCGAGTCAGCGCCACCGACAAGCGCTGACGTCGCCAATATGACGTCCAGGTCCGCGCCGACCATGGGGCCCGCTGGCCCTCCAGGTCCAGCCGGTCCTCCCGGAGCCGGCAACACTCCTTGAAGAAGGCCGAGGTCAGGGGCCCCATGGCCCCAAACTCCTCCAGGACAAAGGGCACCACACGATGGTCACCCGACGTCGCCGTAGGCCAGGAGCTTGGCCCGCTCCGCCCGGTCCGCCGTGTAACCTGCCGTGAGGGAGGCCCCAGCCACGTGGCTAAGAGCCAAGGGCCGCGCCACCGAAACGTCAATAAGCAGATGCCGGCCACCCCCAGTCAAAGTCCAGCACCACGATGTCAGGCCGGTGGTTGGGGGAATAGAAGGCAGCGCCATCCGCATCCTCGGACCGGATGTTCGCGTGGGGGAAAACCGACCGAATCATGGCGAGCACCACCGTCAGGAGGACAGTGTGCAAATACAAATACCAATTCTGATGAATGAATATATATAATAATATCTTGTATATTGTTAATTTAAGACATTTAATTAGTGATCGCGCGTTCCCGTTGTGATCGAGTCGATCGCGTGGACTGGCTGCATTGATTAATTATAATTAATTATTAATAAGCTCGTGACTGCGTCACGTGGGTGCTAATACAGAGTAAAGGAACCTTTAACCCCTACTATACACAACAAGGAGGTCCGAGGGCGCCCTAGCTTCTCTCACTGCCGCAAGTGGGCAGGCCACAGAGCGCTCTATCCAGAGCCGGCATGGTGCCGCGGCGCAACACTGTCAGTGGCCGGGTGCAATACAACCTGATGTGATACCATAGGTCCACTCAACACTCTCGCGGCCATGCAAGGTCAACAACATTGAAGCCAGAGTCGCACCAGCCTCAGTTTACTGCTACGCAAGAGGACATCAGACTGGCACTCACTACGCAAGAGCATGTATATCACTGGCAGCCACCAAACTTTTCCGACGCCACCGAGCCACCGACTGTGACCACCCGCCTTAATAACGTACAGGTCGGAAGGCCGAGTCGGCCAAGGCACCGTGAACTGAACTTGAGGCCGGCAGTTGCTACTACAAAGGTAGACGCCCTCAGTAGTGGCCAGGCCACGCCGGCAGCTAGCTAGGTCCCCGAGATCGCCGAGCGAACGGCCACCATCGCAGCCCAAGGTCCTGCATGCTGGTAGGGCTAGCGACCCCTCGACTTGCGCACCTCCTGGGCTGACCTGCTCAAGAGCCAGGCAAGTTACCTAGCTCTAATATCACCACCGCCATCACCACCATGCAAGCTCCAGGAGATATGGAAGACACCGCGGCCGCGAGGCCGGCTGACCGCGCACTGACCGTCGCCGCTGCCCAGGTCATCCTCAGGCGCTTCGACATGCATGCAGCCGGAGGAGACCCCAGACTCTCTTCTCGACGAGCTGAAGAAACAACTCTTGGCGTGCATCATTGGAGCTGCCAGGTGCGACACTGCAGCCTGGGCGCCCGTACCGCCTGCCCCACTATCCACGGGACATGCAACTTAGGCTACTGCCGGCCCCGTTCCAGTGGTTCTCAGTCACCTTATAATTAAGCGACATCACAGCCCGAGTTCGGTTCCTCTCTCGCCGCACGATCGAAGCTGGTGAACACCTCCTGGACCGATCGCTTGACGGCGACCTGTCAGACGCCAGCCCGGCCAGCACCAGCAACGCCGCGATCAGTGGCCCCGCGACTATGTACATCCGCCACAAGATCAACCCCGAGAAGGGCTCCCCAAGTGTACTGGCGGGGCGGGGACCTCACGGCTCACGAGTTCCTCAAGTTATGTCAACAAGAAACTGTGTCCAGAAGCCCCCCCAGGCTCCCCCATGCAGGATATAGAGCACTCAATCTATAGCTAGTTGTCTACTAGTAGATGGGGGCAATCGATTATGCCCGGATATAGCCTAGGGCATTACAGCACTATAATTGAAATGATATTAGCGCCCAGCGTTATAGTACCTTCAATGAGCTCCGGCACCTTGTGGGCCATCAGCTTGGGCCTTAGCCGACGTACGTCTTAAACCCACATCACCTCATGTAGCATAATATTAAAGCTATGCGTCAGCCTACAGTATGGTATGAAGTGAGACAACTAACTAATGCCTGGACGCATGGCGATCGATGGTATTGCCGGATCGTATATATATTAAAAATATAATTACTTACAGCAGAGTGAAATCACTCAAACCAAAGCAAACGCCCAGCTATAAACCTATATACAGAGCCATGTCAAAGCTCTATACTACGATAAGACCACTGGAAACGCCTAACGGGAGGAACCTAATAGCCCTGCTGCACCGCAAAATCAGCCCGCGTACGGCGGAGCATGATGTCAGCCATGGCCCGAGTCAGCGCCACCGACAAGCGCTGACGATCGTTTATATATTCATTGAGAATGATAGATTACGGAGGTGAGATAGGCATGCAACATAAGGAAAAACCCGATAAATGGGAGAATAACCCTGATCGAAGAAATTAATAGTAATCTCACACGGACATCCAAGGATCACGCCATGCAGCTGCACAAGGTACAACTAACTATACATCACAAAACTACACGCAGCAACAGCGCTGCCGGCCCACCATGCAGGCCTGGACTGGGGATCTAGACCGCATGGGTCGCGACAAAGTCGGCCCGGGTGCGGCGGAATAACATCAGCCACGCGGTGCGAGTGAGGGCGAGTGACAGGCGCTGCCGCCAATACGAGGACCACGTGCGGGCCGACCACGGGGCGGTGGCATAGATATCGTATATAACTATATCGTATATATCGTAACTATATCGTATATAACTATATATATCGTTCCAGGCGTTTCCATTGGTCTTATCGTAGTATAGAGCTTTGACATGGCTCTGTATATAGGTTAATAGCGGGGCGTTTGCTTTGGTTTGAGTGATTTCACTCTGCTGTAAGTAATTATATTTTTAATATATATCGTATATATATTCATTGAGAATGATAGATTACGGAGGTGAGATGGGCATGCAACAGAAGGAAAAACCCGATAACTGGGAGAATAACCCTGAAGAAATCGTATATATATATAGTTATACGCGGATGGGGCCGCCCTCTACTCACCCAACCACCGCCCCGACATTACCGTTCTTGACTACGACGGGCAGGGTTGCCACCTGCTCATCGATGTCTCTGTCACTGGCTCGGCCGCTCTCCGGTCGCCACATCCTCCGGCGGGCGGCTGTGGATGACGGCGCTGCTGCCGCTGTGGCTGAGCGCAACAAGTTTGCCTCCTCATATATACGCGGGCAATGTGGGGCCCCACCGGGTCGTCACCTTCTTTGTTTGTCCTTGAGGAGTTCGGGGCCATGGGCCCCTCTAGAGACAGCGGAGTTTTTCCACGAGTGCCGGCGGTGCCAGCGCCGTGAAGACCGCCTCGACCTCGAGGGTCAGACCGCCCCGCCGTGGTCTGCCCGCAGGTGGTCCTCGTATTGGCGCCGGCAGCGCCTGTCACTCGCCCTCACTCGCACCGTGGCTGATGTGTTATTGCGCTGCACCCGGGCCGACTTTGTCGCGACCCATGCGGTCTAGATCCCTCCCAGGCCTGCATGGTGGGCCGGCAGCGATGTGGCAGTGCGTGTCATAGTTTTGTGAATCATGTAGTTATATAGTTGTACCTTGTGCAGCTGGCGTACGTAATCCTTGGATGTCTGGGTCAGATTACTATTTCTTCAGGGTTCTTCTTCTTTTCGGGTTTTTCCTTACGTTGCATTTGCCAATCAGTCACCACCGTAATTTATCATGTATATATAGTGTCCGATTGCTACTGCATGGTGGCCCGGCATGCCTCTGGCATGAAGGAGAAAGCTAGGGGCCGGTCTCTGCCCTTTCTTCCTGTTGTGCACATGCAGGGTAAAAGCACTCCGGAGCTCCGTGACTCCCCAACGGGAGCACGAGTTTAATTATTAATTAATTGATTAATTAATGGTATTGCACTTGTTGTATATTGCACCCGCACAGTGTTGCGCCCCGGCACCATGCTGTGGAGAGAGCGCTCTGTGGGGCCTTCCCACTTGCGGCAGTGAGAGAAGCTCCCCCCGCGTCCCTCCGGCTCCTTCTCGCTGTGTATATAGTAGGGTTCGGAAGGTTCCTTTACTCTGTTGTAACATCCCCTTTGGTTTGCACATTATTAGTAATGAGGATTTGTACGCTGATTTGCCCTACTATGTTTCCCACATTATTAGGCACTGTCAGGCGCCTGGGCCTAGCCGGGCACCTGCCGCCCGCACAGATCAGGTAGACACATCAGATAGACTAGCTGGCACCAAGCCCGCCCAGCCTGGGCGATATGTCGATCCCGGCTCACTTGGCCTGGCCCATGCAGGCCGCGCGCGGCAGGGCCGCCACCCCGTGGACTTTTCGTGATCGATAGACTCGGCATGGACATGTGCTACACTAGACGTGACGGGCTCACACCCGGGCAGCCTCATGTGGTTTGTCTGTAATATGGAGGCAGATGGTATGCAAGGATAGATGGCAAGTACTTAGTGGTGATCGATGAAGGAGACCACCCCCAAGTCTGTGGGGGCTCCGCGTGTGACCGCATATGGCATTCATATAGCGATTCGGGCCGAGGTCCCAACACCCCTGTAACCGTAGGACCTAGATAGCTTACACCATCCATTCCATCCCATGTTCCCCTCCCACTGAGGACTTATGCTCACGTGACGCAGTCACGTGTCTATTACTCTGTATTGGCACCCACGTGCATGACGCAGTCATGTGCTTATTAATTAATCAATGTTAATCAAAATTGATTAATTAATTAATTAATCAATTAATTAATTAATCCCATAGGTACGTACGTACTACGTTGGCTGACGCATGCAATGCATAGCTTATGCTACAAAGGTGAGGTGCATGCCGGGCTCAAGACGTCGGCTAAGTAATCTAGGTGCAAGCTGATGGCCCAAAGGTGCCATGCAGAGCTAATTAATCATTGAAGAGTACTATAACGCTGTGCGCTAATATCATTTCAAGTGCTGTAATGCCTAAGTTATCCCATAATCGATTGCCCGGCCCATCCGGTGGTTTTCCATTTGCGGGTATTTCCTCGTAAATGATGGGAGAGCTATCGTAGCAACAGTGCTCACCACTAGAAACTCCAGGCCAGTTAGGCTCGAAACACACGCGCCCTGATCAAGCAAGCTGTTTCTGCCCCCACCGTCTAGGTCATTTGCACATCTAGTCGCTATACTACACGTAAGCCACTGATGTAGCCATAATTTCAATGCACAAGGCTACACATTTCCATCTCCATTCATTTACTCACATCGATCATCCTGTTAACGACTCGAACACGCGGAAAAGATAACGGCAGGCTAGAGCTACATACCATGACGTCCGGATTCTCCCGATTCTGCATGGCCAGCGCTGGTTGTCTCCTTGATATGGTTGGGCCGCATGATGCAGAAGATACTTGTAACTTTCGTGTTATTGTTTTTCTTATGAGATCAGCAGCAAGTACTCCTTGGCATGCCGGCCCATGCCGTCATGACACGCATGCAAGTACATGCTTACTAGACTTACTTACAGGGTGCAACGCACTCGTGGCGCCCATGTACGTACCCCCGGGCGCTTAGTCACACGTCGATCAGTCTTAGTGCGCACCCACAATCGCGAGGTCGATCAGCCTCTCCTTCTCCATGAGCATGTCACATACATTATGCATGCATGAGCTCGTGCGCATGCACATGATCGCGATGCAGTAGTACGTTCACTGCAATTAACTGCATGTGGCTAGCTTACCTTCAGGCATGAGGGAAGATATAAGATCAAACTGGCCCCGACCCTATCATATTGATCTCACTGATATCATTGCATGAGCAACAAACAGCTGGATCTTAATGAAAAGCATGTTCTAAATGTATTTATCTTATGTGCATGCAGTGCTTTGGGTTTTCTAGAGTAGCGTAGAATTAGCTCAGTTCGGTTTAGCATCCATCCAGCAAGTGAATACGTGCTACATGCTCTCCCAACGGAGTCATGACATCATCTAATTTAATTTAATGCAGTGCTTGACAATATGCCGTGATCAATTCAAAGAGGAGTCACTTTATATGCCATGAATATATTACACTATCTACTAGGTGTCCGTTACCTAGATATACTGGTTGTCTCATTGGTAGACAGTATTACTCGGGTGTACAGCTAACCTACATTATTATGCACCATGCCATGTGTGGTGCATGCATCAGCCGCTAAGCAGTTCAATGAGTAGCACAAGCTACAACAAGTGCCCTGTACTGCCATACCAGCGGCAATCTAAGGGACAGCATTTCGATGCTCAGCATTCCATCACTGAAAAACCAAAATTCTGGCAAAATCTAGCGACCCGTGTCTGCCAAAAGGCCTACAAAAAGTGTCATTCTAAGCTGGAGTTTAACCACTCAAACTACGCAATTCTACGGCAAGACAAGAGATGTAGTCTACAGCTAAGTTACTTCTTGGCGATTAACAGGTTAGATCCTGCTATCCTAGCTAGGTGACTAGGCACCTCTCTGGATCCCACTTCCCTAGGTGACTAGGCACGTGCGCCGGCCGAGAGCAGCTCGCTGTACGCGTTGTCGACGCACTTCTTGAGGTTGCGGTAGGACGCAACGATCATCGAGCGCTCGTCACGGCTCATGAGGAGCACTTTCTCGGGGGAGCCCACGTCGAGCTGGCCCATCAGATGGGGCCCACAGGGAGGATTACGCGAAGGATGTACCCCTCAGTGGTGGCCCACGAGAGAGAATGGCACGCAAGCGTTTTCTTAGTTACCTGTGAGACTACGGCAGTAACGAATCCAGCCATAGCTCCACCCATTAGAGTGGATGCCCCGTCAAACTCACAGTGAGATTCAGCAGCAAGCATTACTGCCGAGTTGCATTCACAAAGGACAAGAAATGGTCCATGGGTGTGGGAAAAGTCTCGCAGCTAGAACCTAGGTAATCAGTGGGCACATTGCAAAAGGCCCCCCAGGATCCTGGGAGCACCACTAGAACGCTAGCCCTCGTTATCAAGCTGACATTATGAGGTCATCACTGCAGCAGCCAATGTTTTTAGGTAGGTGTACACTAGTAACTAAAAACTAGGTAGGTATACACTATGAAGTAAAAACTAGGTAGGTATACACTAGTAAGTAAAAACAAGTCAGTGTATTCACTAGCCCAGAGATTTGTGCAAGTGGAGGGCGGCAGGATGGCAACACAAGCCTGGCGACCGCGTGCGGCGCAATTCCAGCACAACCCCAGTAAATCAACAGGTTCATGATCACTGGTGCACATTGAGGATGCACGGCGGCGGACCAGTAATGGCGTCCACTATGGGTCGTCTCACTTAAGAAAACGGGCATCCGGTGGGAGCACCGCAAAGACCCGTACAAAACTCCTGCACAACCCCAGTGCAACAACTCACTGATAATACGCAAGCCTACTACAAAGGTATACCAGTTTACTCTATGAGTAACCTGTTCTGTAAGCATGGCAGGGGCACCGTACTCGCATCCGATGGGAGCACATCCAGCCCCGTACCTTTCCGAGCGCTTCGATGATGTGGCCCCAGTCGACCCGCGGCGCGCCGTTCTCGTCCACCTGCAGGCGCCAGTTATTGGCACAGTTGGTGCGCGCATGAGGTTGCCATTTGCGATGAGACAGCCAGCGCCGGCCAAGAAACCATCAAATGGCACACCTACACAACGCTGCCCACGATGCTCCCACTAGCACACTTACAACTACGACTCTGGAACGATACGGGGCCCCGACATAATTACGGTGGCATGCTTGCAAAGGAGCAGTCAACAGCAACAGCATGCTACACTAGCAGCCAACAAAGCCACCGATATTTCTTCCCATGGGCGCAACGTAGCTGGATTGCCAGGGTGTTGCATGACAACTAGAAATGTGGGACCTTTGACTCAGCCACAAGGCATTTCCCACTCTGAGTCACTAGCATTGCCAGGGAGCGACTGGGTGAATGAGCACGACCCTGGTCACGTGTGGAAAAGTAGCCCACCCAGTTAAACAACGTCAACAGCCACCCCCATCCGGCAAAAGACAACGTCACCCACCACCTGCCCAGTGGAAGGCAAAGTCAACCACAACCCACACGGCTGGACGACAAACTTACAATCACCGATGACCAACACAATGGAGGAATAAGTTGAAGTCACCCACCTGGTGGAAGACAAAATTTAGTCACCCACCTGGTGGAAGACAAAATTAGGTCATTGCCCTCAAAATTAAGTCTACCTCGCCCACCTGGTGGAAGACAAAGTCCCGGAACAGCTTGAGCAGGTACCGGTCGCCCGTCTCGGCCCACCCCTGGTCCACGTCGCCATCCGGCCGCTCGTTGATCGCGCCCAGCCGCACCAGCAACCGCAGCAGGCGGCCGTTCTCCACCTCCTTGTCCAGCTCGGCCAGCAGCGCGTCTGCGTAAAGGTGCACGTGCTCCGCCTGGGGTGGGGTGGCCGGAGGGGGGGGGGAGACACGGTGAGCGGAGGAGAGTCGTCGAGGTGTGTGGTGGGGAGTAGCCAAGGGGGGGGAGGGGGGGGAGTAGTCAAGGTGGGGGAGGGGGGGAGGGGAGATGTGAGTGCGTATGCGGGGGAGAGACCATACCACTGCAGGAAATTGAACATCGTCCGGGTAGTTGCCTTGTGGGATCATAGGGATGTGAGGCAGGGGGGTGAGGGGAGGAAAGTGGAGACAAAGAAAAGGGGGGCAAAGTAGCCACGTGCGGTGTCTGGCATCCCACCCCCTTGCACTGTAGTGGCAGAAAGATGTGAGCACCTGCCCTGTGTTCGAATGCGTCCGGTACTCCAGTAAGCACACCGCCACAAAGATACCGTCATCGCGACACGCATCCGGCTGCCCTACCATGCAAATCTGGCCCTTCCACGTGCCATCCATCGGTCGTCACGCCATCCACCACATGGGATATATTACTAGGTATGCCTGTTAAGTATATATTCATTGAGAATGATAAATTACGGAGGTGAGATTGGCATGGAACATAAGGAAAACCCCGAAAAGAAGAATAACCCTAAAGAAATCAATAGTAATCTGACACGGACATCCAAGGATCACGCCAGCTGCACAAGGTACAACTAACTACATCACAACTACAGTATATATATACCAGCATCACACATGAATATTTTACAGGCATACGCCGTACAAGATACACCTCGTGTAATGCACGAGAAGGAAATCTGTACAGACCAGCTATGCTGTAATGCCATAGTCCGGTCTCAAGGTCCCTCTCGTAGCTATTCTCTGAGACTTTTCTTTGTGATAAACATATATACTAAAATTTGTAAAACGCAGCCGTGGCACAATTTTAGCTAACACTCTTTCGAACGGCTTCCGGCTCCAGCCACTCAGCGGCGCGACTTACAGTCCGCTTGACGAATGAGCTGCGCGAAATTTCGTTGCGACCAATGACGAAAAGGTCAAACCACGGCGTCCATATTATCACGGTTTTTGTGCGTTACATCCATATGAGCCATTTGGCAGAGGTCCGTATGCCCAGATTGCAGCAGGAGCCAAACTCTGCGATTTCCTGTGTTCGCGAGCTCCAGATATAACCGTCGCAAACTTTTGGGCTGTTGGACCAAACTTTCTGTTGGCGATATCCCGTTACAAACGCGCAGGAAGCTCACACGTGGATTTTCCTGTGCTCCACCGCCTGTAAGCGATTTTCCCCTGCTGTCTGCGGGGTTGGCGAGGTCACCCATCCCCGCGCGCATCGCGCTCCCTGGGGTAGCAGTCAATCTGGAGCTAGTTGAACTCCGCAAGACGTACACTGTAGTTCGCGAGCTCCGTCCACTGCGCGGTTGCGCAAGTTGTCCCTTTGTAGCAAGATACATATTGTGCAACTTCGCCATAATTGAGTTACGTAGACTTCAGGCGCCAAGACACTCTCCATCGTTAATTAATTTAACTACGAGGTTCCGGATTCGAATCTTGTTTCCCGCATTTTTCTCGGTTTTTTTTTTCTTCTACACTTTTGCCAACCTCCATGAATCTTGTGGTCGAAACCCTAAAGCTAGCGCGCGCTCCTTGGCGGGGCTAGCGCCACCTGGCCCTCGGCGGCGGTACGTGGTGTCACGCATCTCCCTAGCCGGGGCTCCCTGGCCGGGGACCGGCCACAAAAAGTACAAGCTCTAATGTCGCGGGCGAAGCCCGCAAAACTTGTTTCTATATGATATTCTGGTAACTTTTTTGCCATACTGCTGGCATCTCCAAATATCCAATCAACCAAAACAACTCACCTCCTCGATACTCCGCAAGCCTTAACAAGTTTCCTGCAGTTCTGTGGCTGCACCCGTAGTTGCTATCGTGTTGACTGTGAAGTCATGGCCTGGCCATCCCATGCTCCGCGGTGCCATGTGCCAGCACCCGTCTCGTTGAGGTCAACCCTAGCCACCCACGTCATGTAATGCCCCCTGGTCAAGTGTGAAGCATGCCAGCACCTGCCTCGATGAGGAACTCCGCCAGAAAAACTATCCTTATCTTCAAATGATAGCAACAAAAGCCAACCCATTGCGTTAACCGCCCCATGGTCCATGGCGACGTACCACCCACTTCATTGAGGGCAACCCCAGCCTCCCACCTCGTTGAACGCTACCATAAACTATCCACAAGACCCCACCACCCCACCACCCCACCACCCCACCACCCCACCACCCCACCACCCCACCACCCCACCACCCCACCACCCCACCACCCCACCACCCCACCACCCCACCACCCCACCACCCCACCACCCACCACCCACACCCACCACCCCACCACCCACCACCCCACCACCCCACCACCCACCACCCCACCACCCCACCACCCCACCACCCACCACCACCACCCCCCACCCCACCACCCCCCACCCCCCACCCCCCACCCCCCCACCCCCCACCCCCCACCCCCCCACCCCCCACCCCCCACCCCCCACCCCCCACCCCCCACCCCCCACCCCCCCACCCCCCCCCCCACCCCCCCACCCCCCCACCCCCCACCCCCCCACCCCCCACCCCCCCACCCCCCACCCTACCAACCCACCAACCCACCAACCCACCAACCCACTACCCCGCCAACCCCAGTACCCACTACGGTGAGTGCGGCAGTCCATCGTGACATGTGCTGCAGCTTCCTTCTACTACAATGACCATAACAGCCCCAGCCACCCACCTCATTCAGCGCGTGGTGCGCGAGCAGCTGCGACAGCTGCTGCATGCTGTGGATACCCCCGCCCTCCTCCTGCCCCATCAGCAGGAGGCCGATCAGGCTGTGCAGCGCGGGCGAGTAGTGTGCGGCCACAAACTGCACGCAGGCAGCACAAAAGCCGCCCAAGTCCGCCAGACCAAGAAATTTGTCCACACATAAGCTTTGTCACATAAATAGCCTAAAATAGGTTTCCACACATGACATGATTGCCCCACGCATAGATTGCAATTGGCCCCACATTTATAAAGATTAAAAGCGCAAGGGTGCCAATTAAGGGTCTTCGACCCCTAAACACAATCAGGAGGGAAAAGCCCTAGCTTCTCTCACTGCCTCGAATGGAGAGGTCACAGAGGACTCTCTCTGCACCATGGTGCAGGACCAACCATGTGCGCAAGACAACAATAAAAAGGCTGACACAAAGACGATGCTGCGGCGCGCCTCATTGGCGGGTTTGGAAGAATGAAAAGGCCTCTCCCGGCATACGCTGCCTCGAAATGCCTCACACCACCCCAAACCACCATAAAGTGCCGTATATGGACTATGGCCACACAAGGGAGCGGAAGGCCAAGCGTGACGAGGGGCCCCAATTGCCATGGTAGGGGAAGGTGCCAGCTGGAAGGGAGGCAAGGCCACGCGAGCATCCATGCACGGGTAGGCGGAATCCGACGCGATCACAGCATCCCGCGCTGCAAAGCAGATGGCTGACGGCTGCCACTTTTGCGGTTCGCTAAAGTGGCAGCCATCAGCACACATGTGTATAGAATACAATACATGATCAACGATACAAAAGATGTATCACCTGCACATACATATACATAGGATAGCTCCCCGTTTGCGGCCCAGAGTGCCTACCTCCAAGTTGGCATTTGAATAGGAAGCACACGCCAGGGAAAGCAGCAGGCGGCCCAGCCCCACCAGGTCGTTTGCCTGCAGGAACAGCGCATCATGCAAATAGGGTGGGCACGGATGCGATCGAGAGTAGGCAAGAACGTCAAGGACACAACGGCCGCCGCATGACACATACGGAATATACTACTATTAGTATATTGATATACTATGATACTAGTATATCAATAGCTGAATGGTATATGTATGCGATTCTCAACTCCATAATTTATCCTTCTCAACGAATATGTATCACAAGAGCACCCAAAGGGCGTGGATGCAAGGCCAAGATCAACATGGCCATTGAAACGAGATGGCAGCTAAAGACCAGGGACGCGGGTCAAAGACGGCACAAAGACGAGCAAGGAAAAGCGGGCTTGTCATAAGCAAGGCAGCGTGCACCACACCGAGAAGCAAAGGTTGGGTTTCAGGCTAAATCCTTGACTCCAAACCCTAGACCCTCTTAGACCTCTCCCGTGAACCCTACACCTTACGGCCTAATTCCCTAAAACCTACAGAATGCAGTAGCAAGTAATCCTATACCCCACCAGCCCCATAGCCAAAACCAATCACGCTTGTAAAACCTAGACTTTATAGGCTAGTGGCCTGTTACCCCAGGCCTACCTGCAGGGTGTGGAGGCTGGTCTGAACCCTGACCCCTATTAGCTTCCCATCTGCCTTCCACCACTTGTGGCATGTACACCCACCCACCCACCCACCTGCCGCATGTTCACGTTGTCGCCTGTGTCCTCGTGCACACACACACACACACACACACACACACACACACACACACACACACACACACACACACACACACACACACACACACACACACACACACACACACACACGCGCGCGCGCGCGCGCGCGCGCGCGGCCGTACACTTTGCACCTTGCAACCTTACACCCTCCCTGCAGAGTGCTAGCCCTACCTGCAGCGTGTGCAGGATATCGCCTGCATCGTCGTGCAGCACGTCGAGCACGCCGAGCGACCCGACCCGCAGCCGGTTCTTGCCCACCAGCAGCACCTTGGACGGGTGGATGCAGCCCAGCCGCAGCGCGAGCCCTGCGCCATGCGCCGCCTGCATCGCACTGGCCAGCTGCACCGCGTAGCTCCACAGCTGCTCCTCCGACACCTGGCGAGGACGGGAAGAGAAGGAAATGGGCAGAATGGGCGGGGGGAGAGAAAACAAGTTGTGGGCAGAAGGAGGTTGGGGAGCAGAAAGGAATAGGCACAGAAGAAGAGCAGCGAAAGCACGAAGATGGGGAAAAGAAAAGACTAGGCGAAAGGGGGGAGGGAAGGGATGAATGGGCGGAAAAAAGACGGGGTAGGGGTAGGAAATGGATAGGGAGAAGTCAGAAGTAAACAGACTGTATATTCGTTTTGAGGGTATACGTCCCCACCCACACGTTTAAGATTCCCAGGTTTAAGATCTTGAGACCCTGGCTTTAGGAATTTCAGGTTTAAGATCGCAGGGCTGGTTTTGGGCAAAAGATCTTAAAGTAGGTACAAATAGCTGGTCAATGGTATGCGATACAGATTATGTACTCAGGTATACCGCATCAGGATTAAGATCGCCTACAGCTCTCAACTTTAAGATCATCATGGATTTGATTTTAGGTTTAAGATCGCAGCCCTGGGTCCGCCGGACCCCAATCTTAAACGTGTGTGTGGGGGGGGTGTACATGCCAAAGGGAAAGCGGGGGGGGGGGGGGGGGGGGGGGCGGACGACGACACCCAGGGGAGGTTAATGGAAACAAGGGGGGGGAGGGGGGGGAAGGGGCGTAGAGGGGGGGGGAAAGCACTTTGGGAACATAGGACACATTCCACAGAGAGCAGTTCTCTCTCTCTCTCTCTTGTGTGTGTGTGTGTGTCTGTGTGCATGAGGGTGGGGTGAGGTAAATAGAGTGACCGGTGTGCGTACCGTCAGGTGCAGGAGGCCCCCCACGGGCTGCTCCAGGGACAGGTGTGCCGCCTCCAGGGTGACCGCGCCCGGGTAGTACTGGTAGCTGTGAAGGAAAAGACATAGGGACGAACAAGGGGTGCTTATGCGCAACAGTTTAGATGATCACGATGTCAGCTAGGGTAAACCCCCCGAGTACTACTGGCGGCTGAGGGGGCGAGCGCATGGGCGTGAGCGGGTGGGAAGCATCCCCCCATCCGCCACAAGGCCCAAGCACAGGCGTGCCAAAAACCGTGGCCCTGTAAGAACCAAGCCTTGCCCTGTCGAGCTTCCACAGGATGAGCACCGTGTTTCTAGTAACGTGACGCATGCCGTCTGATGCGTGCCAAAGACCCTTACTAGAACCACTGCATGGGCCCTTACCAGAAACACAGCATGGGACCTCACTAGAAACACTGCATGGGCCCTCACTAGAAACACTGCATGGGCCCTCACTAGAAACACTGCATGGGCCCTCACTAGAAACACTGCATGGGCCCGTACTAGAAACACTGCATGGGCCCTTACTAGAAACACTGCATGGGCCCTTACTAGAAACACTGCATGGGCCCTTATTAGAAACACTGCATGGGCCCTTATTAGAAACACTGCATGCGCCCGTACTAGAAACACTGCATGGGCCCTCACTAGAAACACTGCATGGGCCCTCACTAGAAACACTGCATGGGCCCTCACTAGAAACACTGCATGGGCCCTTATTAGAAACACTGCATGCGCCCTCACTAGAAACACTGCATGGGCCCTCACTAGACACACTGCATGGGCCCTTACTAGAAACACTGCATGGGCCCTTATTAGAAACACTGCATGCGCCCGTACTAGAAACACTGCATGGGCCCTTACCAGAAACACTGCATGGGCCCTCACTAGAAACACTGCATGGGCCCTTACCAGAAACACTGCATGGGCCCTCACTAGACACACTGCATGCGCCCGTACTAGAAACACTGCATGGGCCCTTACTAGAAACACTGCATGGGCCCTTATTAGAAACACTGCATGCGCCCGTACTAGAACCACTGCATGGGCCCTTACCAGAAACACTGCATGGGCCCTCACTGAAACTGCATGCGCCCTCACTAGAAACACTGCATGGGCCCTCACTAGAACCACTGCATGGGCCCTTATTAGAAACACTGCATGGGCCCTTACCAGAAACACTGCATGGGCCCTTACTAGAAACACTGCATGGGCCCTTACCAGAAACACTGCATGGGCCCTTACAAGAAACACCGCATGAGCCCTTACCAGAAAGATTGCATGCCTATACTAGAAACACTGCATGGGCCCTTACCAAAAACACTGCATGGGCCTGTTGTGTCCGCACAGCAGGACCGCTTCGCACGGCTCATAAGCGTGAATGAAAGAAAAACATGGCCCTGTGGTGTCTGCCGATCCGCGTGAAACTCACGCGAGAAAGAGCGCGGCCGCCTGGTGGTTGTCAAGGCGCGCGGTACAACTAGCTCCCCACTACTCTTATGTATTAATTGATACAGCCAAATCTCTCGCACTCAGGTGAAGAAGGGTGCAGCCGGGTGCAGCCAACTCTACTAGGTGGTCGCTTCCCACTACTATCTATTTTACTATTAATAGAAACATTTATCTACCTAGAGCTCACGTGAAGAATAGCGCGGTCGACTCCAGCTCGTCGCTCCCTACTCTTACTACTAGAATATTTAATAACAAATACAACATGCAACATTATAACTCTACCTCCAGATTTCTGGTCGGCGCTGGTTGTCTCATTATTGACATATATTATAACTCACGTGAAGAAGAGCGCGGCCGACTCCTCCAGCTCATCGCTCACAAATGAGTCGGACGGCACACACAGGTGCGGGTGGCCTGCTAGCACCTGCCAGCGCGCCACCGCGTCTGCCGCCGCAGCGGCGAGCTCCGCTGTAGGGATTACCTGAGGAAGGGGGGGGGGGGGGGGGGGTTGGGGGAAGAAGGGGGGCGGCGGGGGCCAAGTTGTAGAGGAGCAGGGCAGGATGCAAAGGTAAAGGGGGTTGGGATGACATCGGGGGTGCCACATGGTCAGAAAGCACGGGGCAATGGGCAGAAAGCATAGGGTAGGAAGCAAGGGTAAGAGCTGTTCAGATGGCCTGGGGGGTGGGACGAGGCAGACAAAGCACAGGCCGCTTAATAATAAAATACAATGCGTAACGTGGGTAACAATAGGGGAACCTTCGCCCCTATGTGTGCACCGGCCGCGTGCAAGGTCACATGTGGTCCATTATGACTATGGCAGGCACGAGGCACGAGGCACGAGGCACGAGGCACGAGGCACGAGGCACGAGGCACGAGGCACGAGGCACGAGGCACGAGGCACGAGGCACGAGGCACGAGGCACGAGGCACGAGGCACGAGGCACGAGGCACGAGGCACGAGGCACGAGGCACGAGGCACTACTTGTCAAAAAGGGAAAAAAAGGGCAGTGCGCGCACCTGTCGGCCGTCGATGCGGCGCAGCACGTACGCGCCGCCGTTGATGGAGCTGATGCCCTTCACCAGGTAGGAACGCACCTGCAGGCGGTGCAGAGCGGTGGGGATGCATGGATGCATGGTTCACGGATAAAGGGGCGTGATGCATTAAACGCATGGTGGATGAGGGACAGTATAAGTAGTGACAGGGAACAGTTTAAGTAGTTACAGGGGACAGCATAAGTAGTTACAGGGGACAGTATAAGTAGTTACAGGGGACAGTATAAGTGGTTACAGGTGACAGTATAAGTAGTTACTGGGGAAAGTGTAAGTAGTTACAGGGGACAGTACAAGTAGTTACTGGGGATAGGATAAGTCGTTACAGGCGAGGCGACCATGAATTTTTGCCATGAACTGCAAATCCATGGAAATAAATACCACGAGTCATGTGCGGACATCCACGCTCATCAGCTGCTCTGTTGACCAACTGATGTACAGATTGACCAAAAGGACCGGTTCGATGACACGAAATATGGAACAAAAGATTGCTGTCTACTCGCTACCCACACATGCTATTCAAAGCACACCTACCAGCCCTGCTCAGCCACCTATGCTCCCAAAGCCTGGCTAGAAAAACAGTACCCACAGAGCATTCGATGCCTCCCTCCTGGTGCAGAACCGCCACCAAACCACCCACCTGCCCGTTCGCCCGCCTGCCCGCCCCCCCCCTGCCAAGCATCCTTCCTGACCGCTTCTCGGTCGTACCCCGAAAAAAGCGCTGGGCCGGTCGCCCTCTCTTACCCCTGCTAAAAGCACCTCACGTGACCCAGCCTCACACTCCTCACCCCCCCCGTAAACACACACGCGTACCCCGAACGAGGCGCTGGGCGGGTCTCCCTCCCCCGGCATGTCCTCGAGCGGCATGAGCGAGTGGAACTCGCGGATCATCTCGGGCACATCCACCACATCCGACTCAGGATCCACCTGGCGACAAGGGGGAGACGCGGAGGGGATGCGGGCAAGGGAAGCGGCATCAGGGGAGAGGCATGAGGGTATAACAAGGTCCACCACGTCCGACTCGGGGCCCACCTGTTGTTGAGATCGGGGCAGGTGCTTTAGAGGGGTGCAGCACTATAGGAGAGAGGCATCACATTTTAGAGAAAGGTCCACCACGCCCGACACGGGGTCGACCTGTCCCCAGGTAATGGTGTGAGAGGGGGCATGGCATTCGAGGATTGGGATGCAAGTAAAAAAAGGTCCACCACATCAGACGCGGGGGGACCTGTTGTTGACACCAGCGCGGATCAAGTGAAAGGGTGCAGCATTACCTAGCGAGGCGAGGCATGATAGAATGTGGTTGGCATAGGGCTCGAGCCACCTACCCTTGCCATGCGCAGCGCGGCCTGGTGCTGCAGCTGCTGCCGCAACCCCTCCGCCATGAACCGGGACTCCAACGGAGCCGATCCAGGGACAAGGAACGGTGCGTGTGGGTGCAAGGAGCCAACGCCCCCGATGCCGCCGATGCCCCCCGGAGCCCCCGGGAAGGGGGCCTTGACACCAGGCCTCAGGCCCGCACCGCGTCCGGCCCCGCCTTGCGTGGACATCATCCCCCCAGCGCCTTGGCCAGGGGCGTAGAAATACGTCGCCCCACCGTGGGTCGTCACCGCCACCTGGGGTGTGGCCCCGAAACTGATCGGGGGCCCCTGCGGCGCGCTCCGCTGCTGCCGGTCCATCGCGTGGCCCTGCTGGCCCAGCGGCTGTGAGCCGGCCATAAACTTGCCGCCCCCACCAGCCGCAGGGAGCGCCCGGCCGCCCCCGGCGCCCCGGTTGCTGCCATCCCCACCACGGGGGCCCTCGGCGGCTGCCCCTTGGCCATCAGGCCCGCTTCGCATCATCATGTCCATGCCCGCTACGTCCCGGTGTAGTGACAGGTTGCCCATCTGGTCGACGACGCCCCCTCCTTGGGGGCGCATCCCGGCTCCCCCCCGGCCCCCCACCCCCATTGGCATCATCATGCCCATGGGGTGGCCGTGGCCGTGGACGCGGGGCCCGTGGCCATGGCCCAGGGAGACCATGCCGAGGGAGGGGTCATCCTCAGGGAGCCGGTACGGGTTGACCATACGGCCGCCCCCGCCCGGGCCCATGAACCCACCCGCCCCCTGGCCGGGTAGCATCCCCTGCCCTTGCCCTTGCATCGCATCGGCCATGGGGCCCATGGGGCCGTGGCCGGACGAGGGGTCCATCCCATGCCCGATGTGAGGGGGCAGCGGGGTGATGGGTCCGTGAGAACGCTGTTGCTGTTGCTGTTGCTGCTGCTGCTGCTGCTGCTGCTGCTGCTGCTGCTGCTGCTGCTGCGGGTGCATGCCCGGCTGGGGCGGGCCTCCTCTCTGCTGGGGGACAAACGGAGCAGGAGAGGGCTTGACACCGAAGGGGGGTGGGCCGGCGGACGCGGTCACTGTAACGGAGACGTTGTTGGCGTCGGCGTCGCCGGGCCTGATGGTGCGGCGTGGCAGAATAATGGGTGGCGGAATGATGTGTGGCAGAATCGTGATGAGTGAGAGTAATGATGTGTGGCAGAACGACGTGTGGCAGACAAGCATGTGGCAGAGGTTTCTTGTGGCAAAGCTTTACAATGGGGACCAGTCAGAGCCTTGTCCATGGGTGCAGCGGATGCTTTGATGGAGGAAGGAGTGCGGAGGCTGCGAGGAAGCAGGCAAGAAACTTGCGGCAATCGATCGATTATTGGTGTCAAGATTTCACAAAAAATCAAATATGATTGCTGAACTGGGAAAAGAAGAAGGTGACCAACCGGTGTCCTGCCAGCAAAGATTACCTACTGGGCATGGCAGTAGGAGAGGCAGACAGCGATGGCAATGATGGAAACGCCGTGGTAGGGAAAAGGATACTCACATAGGATCATGGCTGCCCAATAGCTCCCTCGACTTGTGAGATGTCCTGCATCCAGTCCTACGGGTACCCTCATGAACACCACAACTTTCATGAAAAAAAAAAACATCGTTCTCGTCCCTTTATTGAAGGCAGGCATAAGTGGCCGACCAGACCATTCCATTCCACGAACAAGTTCCGCACCCCTGCACTTACCCTGACGGATGTCAGCAAGGAGAGATGCGTGCTTACCGGGAGGATGCCGGGCCCGCGGACATGCCGCCAGCACCGCTGAGGTCATGGCCGCCATCCGTGCCCTTGTTGCCCCCCTGGTGGATATATCAATGACACGGCCGATATATTAATCAAGAATGATAAACTAGTTACACAAAAAAAGAAAGCAAAACCAGACGAATACAGGATTATAGGATATCATGTATATTCGATATACTCGAATATATGGATTATATAGCCCCCCCCAGCCACCACCAAGATATAGTAGTAGGAAGGCAAGGGGGGGAGATCTTCAAATAAGCACAGGGGGGATAGAAACCAGGAAGACAAAAAGGCGGAAATCTAAGGAGGAAGATGAAAATGGGGATATCTAAGGAGGGAGGCGAAAAGGGGGATATCTAAGGAGGGAGGCAAAAAGGGGGATAGCGAAGGAGGGAGGCAAAAAGCGGGATAGCTAAGGAGGGAGGCAAAAAGGGGGATAGCGAAGGAGGGAGGCAAAAAGGGGGATATCTAAGGAGGGAGGCAAAAAGGGGGATAGCGAAGGAGGGAGGCAAAAAGGGGGATAGCGAAGGAGGGAGGCAAAAAGGGGGATAGCTAAGGAGGGAGGCAAAAAGGGGGATAGCGAAGGAGGGAGGCAAAAAGGGGGATAGCGAAGGAGGGAGGCAAAAAGGGGGGTAGCTAAGGAGGGAGGCAAAAAGGGGGATAGCGAAGAAGGGAGGCGAAAAGGGGGATAGCGAAGGAGGGAGGCAAAAAGGGGGATAGCGAAGGAGGGAGGCAAAAAGGGGGATAGCGAAGGAGGGAGGCAAAAAGGGGGATAGCTAAGGAGGGAGGCAAAAAGGGGGATAGCGAAGGAGGGAGGCAAAAAGGGGGGTAGCTAAGGAGGGAGGCAAAAAGGGGGATAGCGAAGGAGGGAGGCGAAAAGGGGGATAGCTAAGGAGGGAGGCAAAAAGGGGGATAGCGAAGGAGGGAGGCAAAAAGGGGGATAGCGAAGGAGGGAGGCAAAAAGGGGGATATCTAAGGAGGGAGGCAAAAAGGGGGATAGCTAAGGAGGGAGGCAAAAAGGGGGATAGCGAAGGAGGGAGGCAAAAAGGGGGATAGCTAAGGAGGGAGGCAAAAAGGGGGATAGCGAAGGAGGGAGGCAAAAAGGGGGATATCTAAGGAGGGAGGCAAAAAGGGGGATAGCGAAGGAGGGAGGCAAAAAGGGAGATATCTAAGGAGGGAGGCAAAAAGGGGGATAGCGAAGGAGGGAGGCAAAAAGGGGGATATCTAAGGAGGGAGGCAAAAAGGGGGATAGCTAAGGAGGGAGGCAAAAAGGGGGATAGCGAAGGAGGGAGGCAAAAAGGGGGATAGCGAAGGAGGGAGGCAAAAAGGGGGATAGCGAAGGAGGGAGACAAAGGGGAGGAGCTTAACCAGGACGGCAACGGGGGCCCGGTTCACACCGCCTACCGATAACTTCTCCATTTTATGTGCAGCAGCCAGCAGGCCATGCATAACTGCCTACCAAGCATCCCCTAGGCAGAGTCACATACGCAAATGCCGCCCACGTGCAGCCGACGTACGCGAATCTAGAGAAAAGAGCCGCAAACATTTTCACAAACGTGGCCGTGCACATTTGTGCGCGCACCGCCCCCACCCGGGTGCGCTGCCAAAAAAAAAAAACACGGACGCGCCTCATCGATGAGCATCGATGGGAACGAGAGTGCGCAACAAGAGTGACGATGTCCTTATCAAAGTACTGTCACCTTTGCTTGCATACACAAAGCCCATACGGAGTTCAAAAAAAATCATCATTATTATGAAAGAATAAACAGTAAAAACTACTCCGGATGCCACTGGGTGTGCCATGCGGGTGGAATAGGCCATTCGCATCCATCATGCGTGGGCTAGTATCTGTAAATGTGGATGCCAGTCACTTCGTGTCTCTGCCCCTCCCCCCCACGCCCTCTCTCCCCCGTACTCCCACGCCATGGCCCCTAGTGATGGCTTTGAAAGCTCCACTCGCTTGACTAGCCACCGTGCATCCGCCCCCCTTCCTGCATCTCCGACCTCTCATTGTTCTTTGCCCCAGTCTGCATGCTGCCCGAAACACGTAGGTCTGGTCACAAGGGGCTTTAACACTGCGGCGTGTGTGAGGGGGCAGGGGGGTAAGCATGCGAGGGGACAGGGGGGCAAGCACGCGAGGAGGAAGGATATATGGGAGGGGACTAACCCTCCCCACGACAGCCCTTATGGTGGTTGGATTCCACCTGCATGGGGATAAGGGGAATATGCCTAGCGTCGCATTCAATCACATGACGCCGCGTTCATCGCCGCGGTATTGTTGACAGAATATCACTGCCATTTGCATACCTTGTCCACCTTCATCCCTGCGTGCGGGAGCGGCAGGGGCACCCAGGAAGTGGGGACAGGGACCCAGGGATCAGTGGACTGTCACGGCAGGAATTCCACACAAGCCATATAAATAGGCGATGTCCCCGAGGGATAGCCACTTCCCCTCTGCAACGTGGAACAATTAACTAGAGCCAGATACCTAAACTCACTCACTTGTCGAACAAAAAGTTGATGTTAAGGCCAAGGAAGCGGCATCCAACCAAGGCTGTGTCTAGAGAAGGCCATGCCTGCTAATTATCGTTTTCGGGGACATTTCTAATTAGAACTTGGCAGTTTTTCTGGCACGATCCCAATTATAAGGGCAACGCGCTGTCTGGCACTTAATTCACCGCCACGGCAGCACACCTAAAAACAAGGTGGCGTCTGTGTTGCCATGGGGTGCTGTGTTTTTATGAAGAGATCTCGCAGCATTGCTGCCGTACTTCGAAGCAATGTGACCTGGCTTGCAGGAACACTTGAAGACGCACCTAAACACACAGCTAAAGACAAACCTAAACACGCGCTTAAAAACACG
>RPFO01000380.1:1306019-1398519 GCA_009746045.1 Mesostigma viride | reverse complement strand
CTACTAATATGGCCCCCAACCATGCCACATAATACATTTCCCTTCCACAATGATGGGGAAACATAACTGCATCATCACACTGCCCTTACATGGCACCTATGTGCAGGTGCCACCTTGTCCATGCACGTAGGTAACGTGGTACGGATACCCTACGCAAGGCATGCATTCTAGGAGGCAGCCACCAACAAACTAGTGATTTTAAGCCTATTTCAGCTTGCCCTAGCAAGGATAAACTAGGCCTAAGCTGCTATAGCTTGCCAGGTGATGGCCAGCACACCTGGTGGCACATGCTGACAATGGGAAGCTTCTACTCACCGGTTACATGCTTGATGATGCCACAGAGACCAGCCAACTGCCTCACACTCATGCAATATGTGTGTGGGAAATGTATAACAAACATATATGGAGGTATTCAAACCCATACAGCCTCTAAAACTTATCACCATCACCCTGTGGCAGGTCAACTGACTGAGGGAAGGATCTAAGAAGGGTGTTTTAGAAAGGGGCCAGGCCAGGGTCAAGAAAGAGCATGAATAATGCAAAAAGAATGTGCTACACAAGCTAGAACGTATATATAAACGTCAAACATCGATAGGAAAACGATGATTAAGCTTTACCAGGCATGGATGGCGTTACCTTGGACCAGGCGGTGGCCGCAAAATGGCGCATTTCGGCACACCAAAGTTGTGCAGCATGGTCGCTGGATTCGGCAATTTCTGGCCACCCTTGCACGTTTACGACTACTATGTATCATAAAAAGTACAAAGAAACCAATATATCCTTTAAAATACGCCGGAAAGGTATTGCTGTCAACGTTTCTATCGTCCGGCCTGATCGCAGTTTTTTCCAGCAAGAACGCTGCCGACACCTATCAAATGGCATTCCCGCGAACCAAAAATTGGCCTGTATCATCTTTAGGACGTATAAAATCAATTTCCTGAGTTTGGTCAGAAAATTCGAACGAAAACGTAAATGCCATGCGTGGGCGCAAGCCGCCATGGCCAGGTCGTCGTTTTCCGGAATGCACGTTGTACGTGAAAAAGTACCCTGACCCCTTGTACTTTGACCGGCCAGAACACCTCTATAACTTTGTCAGAAGTATGCAAACCCTAGTACCATGCTGTGAGGAAAATTATAAACTTTCGATCTTCTCAGCTAAACGTTTCCTAATTCTCAATAGTTTTCGCGGCATTTGGTCCCCCGAGAAGGGGCCGACGTGTCGGCTGTAACTCAGTTTTAGGCGGAAAATCGGCAGCCAGACCATTTAGGGGTTAAGGCGCAAGCTGATGGCCACAAGGTGCCAGAGCTAATTGAAGGTACTATAACACTGTGCGCTAATATCGTTTCAAGTGCTGTAATGCCTAAGCTATCCCATAATCGATTGCTGCACTTGTCACTCGCCTTAACCAGGTGGAGGGCAAGTGTGGCGTGCTCCTGAAGAAGCTTGAGGCCATCACCGCCCACACCGAGGCCCTGGCCACACAGGTCCCCAAGATAGCGGAGCAGACGGCCACCATTGCATCCCAGCCACCCCGGCAGGATGCTGGCGACCTCCCGCCGCTCTCCTACGCGGACCTGCTGCGGTCAGCGACCGCCTCCACCACCGACGCCATCGCCACAAAGCTCCAGGAGCTGGAGGACCACCGCCAGGCCCAGCAACGGGAGGTCACCGACCGCGCTCGCCGCGAGTGCCGAGCACTTGGTGCTACGTCGCTTCCCCCAGAAGCCAGGTGAGACGTCAACCTCTCTTGCTGACGAGCTCAAGAACCAGCTTCTTACCCTCATGGGCCTGGTAGGTGAGGTAGAACTGCGTGGGTGCCACCGCCTTCCCCACTCACGGGACAAGGCGGCTCCCCCACCAGTCCTACTCACCTTCCCCTTCCCTGAGGATAAGCAGCGGTTCCTCTCTCGTCGCAAGCGGTTCAATGCACGACCTCACCTGGACGCTGGATGACGACCTCACCCCCGCTCAGCAACAGCAGCGACGCGACCTGTGGCCGGAATACCTCCTCCGCCATAAGCAGGACCCCCAGAAGCCCAAGGTGTACTGGAGGGGCGGGGACCTGATGATCAACCACAAGATGTGGACGCCCCCAGCGGGCTAGAATAGCAATTAATAGCCCTAGCTTGTAACCATTGGCGTCACTGCCGCTAAGGCAGCCATGCCTAGAATGTTGCCTATACCTGTGCCAACACACCTAGCCACGTGCCGCCAACGCACGGTACACAACCAGCCATATAGCCTTAGCCTAGTCCTAGTACAGGGCTCCATGCTACGCCCTGGCTATGTTCAGATTACCTGCCCACGCTCCTTGCTATGATATGCTCACATGGGTCTTATTGCACCCACAGTTTGCCGGATCGTTAGCCTGTCCTTTTAGCTAGCCGCGCGCCCGATTGCAGCTGTGGCATGCCTTTGGCATGAAGGAGACTGCATGGGGGTCTCTGCCCTTTCTCCTGTAGTGCACACACAGGGATTAAAAGCACTTCGGTGCTCCGTGACTCCCCAACGGGAGCACGAGTTTAATTAATTAATTAATTAATAATCGATTGCCCCCATCTAGACAACTAGCTGGAGTGCTCTATCCCGGGGAAGCCCGGGGGGGCTTCCACAGTTTCTTGTTGATATAGAGGTCCCCGCCCCGCCAGTACACTTGGGGCTTCTCGGGGTTGGTCTTGTGGCGGATGTAGTCGGGCCACTGATCGCGGCGTTGCTGCTGCTGGGCTGGCGTCAGGTCGTCGTCAAGCGACCATGCAGGAGGTGTCCACCAGCTTCTTGCGGCGAGAGAGGAACCGAACTCGGGCTGTGATGTCGCTGAAGGTGAGGACCACTGGAGGGGGCCCAGCCTTGGCCCGTGCATGGATGGGGCAGGCGGTAGGCGCCCTGCAGTGTCTAATCACCAAGAAAATGTCCTCATATGAGGACATTTTTAAGCATGGATACCATTTGTAATAACTCACACATTTCAACATATCCATGGGTACTGCATGGAACCATGTTCATTTATGATATGTTCAAGAGTAGCAACGCTTAACATCCATGAAATATGCTCATTGTATAATTGCTTACGATTTATGAATGCAGGGGGGTCGCTATGCGAGTGACCAACAAGCACTCAAGTCAACAATATGCCCAGAAAGAAGGCAGGGCCAGGTCATGGCTGGTCCTGAAAATGCACCCAAGGTGCCCACAACATGTCTACATTACACCCTCGCTATCCTAGACCCTGCAGCCTGCCGGGGGGGGGCACAAAATGTAACTGGCAGCCAGGGACCATGGTGCAGGCCAAATAGCAGGTGTAAAGCTAGCTCAAAGCTAGCTCAGTCCAAAGAATGAAATAAGAAGCAAATACTTGCCAAGGTTAGGTCTGTGATCGTTATTGGAGGCTTGGCTGCCACCACGGTGCTCGACAATGATGCCGAAGCCTTCAATCATATATGAAGCAGATACTGCAAAGAGGCACAAATAGCAATACAAGCACAATGTAAGCATGAAAAGCTCAAGTTTCCAAGCCAGTCTAGCTCACTTGGACATGAGGTTAAGCGTTAGAAACATATGGGCAACATCCCAGCAAGCCTTGAAAAAGTTTTCAGCAACAAGGCAGTATATGTGTTAAATCAAACTACCACATTGCAACTAAGCACAGTGACTTCTACTTGCTGCTGTTTTGACGACGCAAGGCCGTTTACCTTTTCAGTGACACCACGGGAAAAGAAAGCATTACCCAGCAAACTTCCTTTAAGTTCCCCGGACATAGGCGTAATCACAACCACGACGTTGGGCATTGAAAAGAACCGGAATCATTAAGTCTGCGGGGGTTATAAGCTACGATACTCTTGACACGCTTATTTAGAACGATGCGGTTGCGGATGACATCCGGAACCTTGTTCTTGACGTGCGCCCAGGCCGCCAGCTGCGCGGGACAGCTCAAGAAATATATATTAAAGGACGGTGACGCCCGGGAAGCACCCAGCCTTGCGGCAAAAGTAAAATATGGCTCGCGCTCGCCGTGGTTTTCGCCAGGCGTGACTGCGATATCACGACGAAAAAATGGAGACTCTTTGACCCATCTAACTGCCCAGGTCCCTCTGTTGCCCGGGTCGCCCATTAACCCAGAAGCGTACCATAACCCATACTCGCGATATCCGCAGCTACTGGGCGGAAAAAGAAATTGTAAAACCGAACTGCATACTGACCTATCATGCCATCTACGTAGCTTCCAGATTTTCTTCAACGATGCCAAAATCCGTTCATGAACAATATTTTCGACGTATACAAAGCACCTGCACGTCAAAAGCAGCATCTTCGAAATGACTAGATGATGATCTAAAGTTCTGTCTTCATTCGGGGCAAAATAATGGCCTATAACGTTCAGGCAAGCCTCAGAACTGGAACGACCCCATAGCCGTCACTCGACAAAATGCTCGATTACATTGCAACGTTCTTGCTGTAGTAGGTACTTTTCCTCGCCTCATATTTTCCAGGTACGGTCGGCCCCTGTCGACCCCGGGGGCTTGGCGCGCTCAGTACCTATCCCAGTTTCGCGCCAAAACCCACCAGGGATCCTCAGGACCAACTTTGGCGCCAAAACCGCCCCCCTGACCCCCCCCGTCTCAAACGAGGACTATGTCCTCAAATGAGGACATTTGGTTTTTGGACAGCAGTATCGCACCTGGCAGCTGCATGCACGCCAAGAGCTGTTTCTTCATGCATGCAGCTCGTCGAGAAGAGAGTCTGGGGTCTCCTCCGGCGGCATGTCGAAGCGCCTGAGGATGACCGGCCCGGCAGCGGCGACGGTCGCGGTCAACGGCCTCGCGGCGCGTGTCTTCCAGCTCCTACTACTTGTAGTAGTGGTAAAATATCTAGGGGACCTCTCATAATCTTAAACCTGGAAATCTGAAACGTGGCGGGGCCGCTGAGGTGTTTTGGCATGATGTTGTTGAGCCGGCGCGTGTGCGGGCACGCCCAGCCGACCGCATGACCGACACTGAAAACTACGGCTTAGTACTACAATGGTGGGCACACTATGGGCAGCAGAGATTTAGAAACGGCTACAAGTTCACCAACATGATGATTGTCTCCTTGATGATTGTCGGTAGTTGCTGGCTCCATCGCTGCAGTACAGTCATTCACTCACACCTTTAGTTGCTGGCCCTCGGCCTCAGTTCTTTTTTTTCTGGGATATGGGTATATTTATTATCCAACTATATAGACCAGAGAGGTGAAATGGGAAATGAGTATCAGTGAATCCTAAATGAAGGTGGTCACCGACACACCGACCACGGTGTGAAGGTGACAAGTGAACAGCACTGTAAGCGGAACCACAGACAATGAAGGTGACAGGTGAAGGGGCTATACTGATAGGCGGGGCGCGTTCATTTATGTGATCGACCAGGTCCAAGCCAGTGGACCTGAGTCATATCGCCTTGGTGGGGCATAATGGTGAATACCTGGTTACGGCCCAGTATAGATATTCATGAAAAAGCTGCAGAGGGCAGCCTGGGTTTGTCGTTATTGGGCCCAGGGTCCCACACCATGTGTTGTTCCTGACTAGCCCGGTCAATTACTGTCAGAGCCAGAATCGTCGCATAGCCGCATTCCATAGCTAGGTAGATAAAGCGCCAGACTACGCCGCCGCGGCTATATTCCTCGCAGAGACGCAGACTGTCTCATTGCGGATGGTCCAGATAGCGTATAACATAGTAGTGCGCAAGGTTCCAGATCCAGATAACTTAGTGCGCACCATGCATATCCATGCTGCGCCCCGCTCAGCCTCAGGCCGGCATGCACCTTCTTACGTGCATGGGCCGGGCCCCGCCATGCTCGACGCCGCAAGGCCCGCATCTTCAAAGAACAGTTCGTAGAGGACATGGGGGGCCTAGGCCACTCCGTGACTTGGAACAAGATGATGGACTGCATGACGGAAAGCCAACTGAGACTGTGGGCCCATGCAGACCTGTCATAGAGGACAACGTACCCCCGTGCACCCCCCCCGTGTTCCCCCGTGGGGAAGCGCCCGCGCGTTTGCAAACGGCGTGGGAAGCGCGCCAGACAGGTCCCATATAGGGTAGAGAGCTTAGACTAGAGTTAGCTTGATGTTGTAGATAGATTAGACCGCCGTAGGATTCAATGTGTGCCCCCATCCATCCATCCATTCATCGGGGAATGCTCCGTGACTCCCCATGCAACGGGAGCACGAGTCTAATACATAAATAAATTAATGGATATTCCCGTTGCATGGGGAGTCACGGAGCATTAACCCCGATGAATGGATGGATGGATGGGGATCACAATCCTACCGGTCTAAATAATCTATCATCTACCTACATTAACATCAAGCCAACTCTAGCTAGTCTAAGCTCTAGCTCTACCCTACTAGCTAGGGGACCTGTCTGGCGTGGTTCCCGCGTGTTTGCAAACGCGGGCGCTTCCCCACGGGAGGGGGGTCGCTGTCCTCTATGTCAACCTGGGCCTGGGCACTTGGCCTTGTCCATCATATGGTTCCAAATCACGGAGAGACGTCCTAGGCCCCCCATGTCCTCGACTAGCTGTTCTTTGAAGGTGCGGGCCTTGCGGCGGCGAGCATTAATTGCTGGGCCCGGCCCGGCCATGTAAGGAGGTGCCGGCCAGGCTGAGCTGGGCGCAGTCCCGCGGGGGGGACAAGTTAGTCTCCATGCTTTGCTGTAGACTAAGTCTCAAAGGCATTGTGAATACAACGTATGAATAAGCCTTGTAAACCTACGTTGGTATGTGAATATAAATACCACGTGGGCTATGCAGATAGGAATGCTAGTCGAGTCGCATACGTTTCCCTAGATAGGTACTTTGGGTACTGAGGTACGTGACAGATGTCAGTACCCAGTATACGTAGTGTCCTGTCATTGGACGGTACTAGAGTATCCTAGATAGGGACCGTACTGCAGCGTGCATTGATCTGTGATCGCACGATGCAGTGACTAGACTGCTACCTGTCATCGTGTGGCCTCGGGCCAACGGTCTGCACCCAACGGTCACTGGCGGCGCAGCCGGTGAGAGGAACGTTGATAAAGGGTAAACCTATTTTCTAATGAACCAAGCAATTCATTGCTCACAGCCTTCAGTGTTCTCAAGCAATATATCCCACCGCAATCTAACTTGAATTTTATTTGCTACCATGGCTATCACGAACAAGAATGTCGCTAAGAAGCTTACCTACAACGAGGATGATGATGGGCAGGATAGGCGGATGCCCAAAGACAACAACCAGAAGCCGGCTGGCGATGCGGCCATTTCCAAGAAAAAGAAAAAGAACAAAAAGACTCACAATGTTTGCCAGGACGAGGGGACGGCGGCTGCAAAGCCGACCGACCTACCCCCCTCCCCTGAGAGGCCGGAGGCCGAGACGGCTCCCCCCCGGGGAGCCGGCTTACCCTCGACTCCGGCGGCTGCCCCAGCCGCAACCACGGCTGGCGCGGCCATGGCTGCGGAGCCCTCAGTGGTAAACCCCACTGAGGCTCCCCAGTTCGGCCCCTCGCTGCCAACTATTCGGGAGCTTATGCCCCGACAGACGGCGTCGGTGGCGCCGGACGGGACGATTACCTTTCGTCCCGCCACATCAAACCTCAATGTCCCTTTCGCCCAGGGACACAACCACATTGAGCTTCAGTTTGGGCGACCATCGTCCCTTCTTCGCAAGAAGAAGGACATGGAGAGCATTAAGCTCGCACGGGTGGTGCGGAAACCCGTGGAGCCCATCGGCGGACAACCCATGTCCGACGATGAGGTCTCCGACACGGCCAGTCTCCCCGATGGGGAGACTGAGATCAATCGATCTTACCCCAGCGCTCCTGGCGGTCGAGCAGGCCGCGCTGGTGGCTAATGAAGAACGCCGAGCGAGGCAGCGCGACCGGGAGGTCCGTCGAGAGGCGGCCTTCCGGCTCGCTGCCAAGCGGCAAGAATATGAAGAGGAGGCCGCCCGTCGCCTGGCCACCCACTGGCTGGTGCCATCATGGCCTTGAGCGCGGCAAGCTCCAGTTCCGCCTCGGTGAGATCTGGCGCGGAGGGAGCATCGGCAGACGCCGTTGCGGCCGGAGAGCTAGAGGCAGGCGGGATCGCTGGCGCGGAGGGAGCACCGGCAGACTCCGTTGCGGTCGAAGAGCTAGAGGCAGGCGGGATCGCTGGCGCGGAGGGAGCACCGGCAGACGCCATTGCGGGCGAAGGGCTAGAGGCAGGCGGGATCGCTGGCGCGGAGGGAGCACCGGCAGACGCTGTTGCGGCCGGAGAGCTAGAGGCAGGCGGGATCGCTGGCGCGGAGGGAGCACCAGCAGACACCGTTGCGGTCGAAGAGCTAGAGGCAGGCGGGATCGCTGGCGCGGAGGGAGCACCGGCAGACGCCTTCTCCTTGGGTGGCGCCCGCGCTCGCTTGGCCGGTACATACTCATCCGACACCTCCTCCTTCTCCTCTGCTGGCCCCCAACTCTCCTTCAATTTCGCACGTGCGCCTCGAAGGTCGTCGTCAGTGACGTTGCCCAGAAGGACCCACGCATTCTCGTTGCCCTCGGCGTCACCGTAATGCATCGTGGCAAAGTCAACAAACAGCATTTGCGAGCCCCCATCACGCTCCACAAACCGCGTGCCGTAAGGGGCCTTGAGCTTCGGCTTCACCTCCACCACTTTGCCAGGCTCCCAAACATACGCAGCCGGCCGCGCCCCATCGCGCTCGTACTTGTACCTTTGTGCCACGAAGGCCCCGTGCAGTGCTTCTCCGAAACCACCAGGGCCCGGTCGCTCTTGAACCACCGCGGTTGGCAGTAAGGTGCTCAGATAGTGCGCAAGCCCCAAGTCCATGGGACCACTAGGAAGCTTTCGCTTTGCAGCCGGCTTCTTGCTGGCGGGCGGCTTCTTGCTGGCGGCCGGCTTGTTGCTGGCGGGCGGCTTGTTGACGGCGGGGCGCGACGTGATGGGCTCGAAGACATCTGGCTTGATGGCAGGCACACGAGCAGGCGGGAGACCATCCGGCATTGGCAGGTCGGCCAGCTTGGGCACCGGAGTGGGCGGCTCCACGGTGTTGTTGGGCACCGGAGGGGACGGCTGCACAGCGTTGCTGGGCACCGGAGGGGGCGGCGGTACAACCTTCTTGGCCACCGGAGGGGGCGGCATGACAGGCTGCTTGGGAACGGGAGGGGGCGGCGGTACAACCTTCTTGGCCACCGGAGGCGGCGGCCTCACATCCGATACCTCCACAGGTGCAGGCGCGTCCCCTTCCACTTCCTGCTCTAACTCCTCCTCAAGGGCAGCCAGCCGAGCTCTGAGTCTTTGAATTTCATCTGCTCGGACGCGGACGCCTGTGGCCTGCTGCACAGGGTTGGCCTCCGGCTTGACCTCCGGCTTTACTTCCGGCTTTACTTCCGGCTTGACCTCCGGCTTGGCCGCCGGCTTGGCCGCCGGCTTGGCCGCCGGCTTGGCCGCCGGCTTGGCCTCCGGCTTGGCCGCCGGCTTGGCCGCCGGCTTTGCCGCCGGCTTGGCAGCAGGAGTTGTCTGCAAGCAGAGGGCGGGGCATGGAATAAGGACGTTAACATTCGGGAAGTCGGTTAGTAGCAGACCTGCGATGAAAGAAAAAACCAAGAAGCTTGCAGACTCCTGTAGCTAAAGATAGCGTTATTACCTTTGGCATGTTGGTCACGTCGCTTAGCGCTTTGGTATTTTCCTTCTCGTCATCATCCTCGTCCTCGGCAAAACTCTGCCTCTTTTTTAAGCTGGAGTTGCTTAGCCAGCGGCTCAGCTCCTTTTTTACGAATTCTTCAACACTTAGGGCTTTGGGCTTGGAGCCCTTGGGCTTCTGGGCGGTGAGCTCACCAGTCGTCGGGTCTACCACCCAGCTGGATGCCTCATACTTATCCAGCTCTGCACGGTTGTCGTGAGCCACACATGTTTCGAGAAAGTTTATGCAGGTCTTCTTTACCCGGTTAATGACAGCATCCACCATGGCGCCATCCTGCTCTTTGAGGACATACCCCTGCACGAGGTATGCACGGCCAAAGGTCGTGATTTGAAGTCTTAAGGTCCGCACATATTCGGAGGGAACGACGTTTTGTTTCGGCTTTTCCTCTTCTGACGCTCTTGCATCAAATTTCTCCCACTCCTCAGGACTGCACACGTGAGCTGGTCGTAGCACTGCAACCCTTCTCGGCATTTACAACGGCCGGACCGCACACCACCATGCGACCAAGGCTGGCTAAGTCCGGAATCCCCCCGTTTTGCGAACGGAGACGGTGCCAACGTATACATGACGCACTGCACCTGCCTCTGTCCGCCGTTGGATTCAGCAGATCGACGAACCTGGCAGCATCCCGCGCAAAAATTTTTTGAACGTCTTTCGCCAAAAGGCACCAACGGCAGCTACACAAACGGCCGGACCGCACGCCTCGCGCGGGGCCCGCACGCCCCGCGCGGCTGCGTGCGGATCGGCTAAACTCCGTACTGCTTGGTACAAGTACAGAGGCCTCAGGAGCTAAGGCTGTACCGTTTCAGTAGACTTCTACCAATGAGCCCGTGACTAACCAACACTACCGTACACTGACCGTAATATCTACCATTTCAATGACTGAGAAAATGTCCGTTCGATCAAAAGGGATCGACGACATCGAAAGCGTTGGCGAGCAGACACAAACTTGCAACGGACTTAGCGGCTATCACGGCGGCGGATGGCACCAGAAAAATGGCGGTCCCACCCATGGATACCGGAATCGAGCCGAACACTTACATCGACACACATGCTTCGTGGCCAAATTTCGTGATGTCTCCTTTACCTTCCTCCACGGATACCTACATTGTCCAGTTTCATTGGTCATCCTGCCGGCTTCCTGAGTTTTATCGCCAAATTATGTTGGATGCGTTCCTGGAAATGTCGACTGAGCCGGACTTCATGGTCACGGTTGATTAGTGAGCTGCCAGTGGTCTCACTGGCGCAGATGCCCTAGCGTGGCTCGATTTGTGATCCCGATGGCGACTGGTTAGCCACGGAGGGCCGGCATTGACCATCAACGGTCGATGCCGGCCCTCCATGTAGAGATTGTAAATGCGTCAAGGACAGACAGTCGATGAATTCATGGCCGAGGACCCTGACGACGGGTCGGCCAGTGGGAGGATGCAGCACGCCAGTTTGCGAGAAATTATGACGAAGCAGTGGCCAGAGTCAAGGACGATACGCCATTGTACCCGGGATCTGAGAGCAAGGCCCTGATGTTTACATTGCAATTGCTGACGCTAATGGGGGAAAACTCATGCCCTCAGACCTTTGCTGATGAGCTCTTTAAGCTGTTGGGAAACGTTCTCCCCGCGGGCAACGCTCTGCCCGACAGTATCTCGAAGGCACGGAAAGTGATCAAAGGCTTGGGCTTGGGGTACCGTGTGTACGATGCCTGCCCATGCGAGGGTTACTTGTACAAGGACAAGATTACTAAGAGCTGCCCTCTTTGCAACCTGTCGCGCTACGAGACGTACACTGACAGAAACGGTGACATCGTCAACTCGCGGAAAGCGCATCGCCAGGTTAGGCACTTCCCCCTGATGGATCGGATTAGGGCCTGGTTCCGAGTCCCGGAAATGGCGGAAGCCCTTCAGTACGCTGCGAAACATGAAAACAGGGAGCCAGACTCATCCACGCGCGTTGTGGACGGCTTGAAAGGCAGGTTTGCACTTGTTTCTACGCCTTCTGTTATGCAATGTGTGCCAAAGTATCAAGTTCGAGATTTTTCCTCTTGCGCTTATCTTTTGTTTGTACTGCTCTGATGGACACCTTTCTTTTTACGTCTGGTGTTTCTTGTGCATGGACCTGTTCGTGCAGACAGCCGTGCCATCCAGCACATAAAGAACAACTGGGACTTTCGCAGCCAGCCGCGGAACACCATCTTCCTTCTGAATTTTGACGGAGTATGTCCAAGGTCTTTCATGGATACCCACAGCAGCTGGCCCGCGTTTGTTTCCTGTGTGAACTTGCCCGAGTGGGTGATGGTGAATGGGCGGTTTTGCCCTATGGTGCTTCTTGTGGGCGCCATGAAGGGGAAGGCACCCAAGAACATGACCATTTTTTTGGACTTGATCGCTGAGGACTTCCTGGTACTGTGGAAGGGGTATTACATTTGTGATGTGACGCTGGACGTGGCGGGTGTTTACACTACGACATTTGTGAGGTCCATTCTTGCTGGCATAATTCACGACTACCCGGCATACTCCAAGTCCCTGAACATTCCAGATGCAGGGTACTATCAATGCGTCCTACATGGTGATGAGTGGCGTGGGGTTTTTATCTCAAATGGCCGTATCGTTCTCCTTGGCAATGACCGCATGTTTCCCGAGGGTGACCCCCGCCGGCCGGCTCACGCTCCTGTTGTTCAGGAGATGGACCATGCTGGCTACCTGAAGTACTGTGCTACGCTAAAAAAGCAGCCCGAGCCGTTTCTCAAGTTACCGTACTGGGTTCACCTGAAGATCCGTCATTTTATTGACGAGTTCCATCTGTGTCCCAACAACTTCAAGCGGGTCATTCATTGCACAAGCGGTAATTGCTAAACATTTAATTGTATCATTTCATTGTGATTGTTGCATGCATACATTGACTGTGGCCTATCTGTTCACATGGAAAGCTGATGTAATATTTTTTTTTTTTTTTTTTTCTGTTTGTACTATATGCAGGGAAGGCTATGGCGACCGGGTCACTTCGTGGCAGGCTGAAGGTCCTCGGTCTGAACCCGGAGCTGTGGCGGCCTGATGAAGACCCTCCACCGGAGGGAGACCCACCACCGGAGGGAGACCCACCACCGGAGGGAGACCACCAAAGTCCACCGAAGAAAGGCCGCAAGAAGAAGAGGGCGCCAGCACCGCGCCCCGGGTTCCAGCTGACGGCTGAGGAAAAGGCTGATATCAAGCGTAAGTGTGACATTGGGTTTTTATTTTTCCCGTAATTTGGAAATTTAATATGTAGGACTGACTATGGTCTGTGTGATTTACATAGGACTGACTATTTTTTTCGGCTGTCGTGTTACTACTATGTGTTATTTTTTTGCGTGTGGTTGTAATGCGCAGGTCTCGATGACATCATGGCGCATAGCCTACCCGACTACTTCACCGGCCGGATCAGTGGCTTGCTCTGCGATGCGAAGAGTACTGAAAAATCCAAGACGCGTGACAAGATCCTCTACTTTTGCAAGCAACTCCCGACCATCTTGCGTGGGCGTTTAGATGACGATGCACGGCAAGCATTTCTCCTTCAATCAGCGGCCTGGGACTTTGTGTTTTCTAGCGGCCCGGCGACTCAGCAGCAGTTGGATGACTGCGGCGAGATGTTTTTGCTTGCTGCTGTGGCGATGGAGCGTATAGCGCCAGCGTCTGAGATGGCAAAATCTGTTCATATGATGGCCCACCTGGCCCAGCAAATCCCCTTGTTGGGTCGATGTGACACCCGCACCATGGCGTCGGGCGAGCGGATGATGGGGGCCATCACGAAAGCTAAGCTGTCCAACGTCAATGTGGAGTGCTCCATGGACGGAGCATATCGCAAGTCTGAGGCGCTGACCCATCTGGCCTATCACATGGTGAAAACCGGGATGGTAAGTACACGCTAGTGACCGATTTTTTTTTTTTATGGATTTGTGTGCAGATTTAGTGTTATGTACGCGCTGCTTGTGGCCCGGTCTTGTGCTGCATGCAGCTAATTTCTGTGCATATTTGTGTGCGCTGCTTGCAATGTCTTGTTTGCTTTCTTTTTTTTCTTTCAGCCAAAAGACCGCTACTACATCTGGGACGTCATCCACGCAGACCCGTCCAAGAAGGTCGAGTTGGGGGGGCGCAGCCGCAAGGTTAAGAATTTCTACACTTTCACCGCCGCGGAATCTGATGAAGTGGGCGCGATTTTGTTGGAGTATGCGCTGCCCAATGCGGAGTACAAAGATCCCGAAGTCAACGGCGATGAGGCCTACTGGTAAGACGCCGCTGTCCTATTATTGTAAGTTGCTATTCTTTGAGCTGATTTTCTTTCAGTATATATGGAACTTCATCTGATTTCCAAGGACTACTGCCGTTATTCTAATTTTTTTTTTCTTGCATTGCTATCTTGCTTTGTATACGATGTGCATGCAGGCGGCCCTTGTGCAGCGACCTCTCATGGCTCAAAGACTGGATCGGACTCAACCAGCAGCCGCTGGTCCCGGAGCTTGTCCAGGCTGCAGCAGCCGGCGTGCAGCTCAAGGCTGAGGAGTATGATAGGGTGCACTTGTACGGTTTCAATTACCGGACAAAAGAAGCTGACAGGAAGCAAGCATGGCGGACTGCAAACTGTGGTGTAGCCTACCATAAGGAGGGAAGCAGCACTCAGTACGGCTACCTGACCCACATTCTCGTGGCGAAGCTGGTGCAGCCGGTGGGGAACTGGACTCAACAGCTTGTGCTGAGAGTAGAGCTTTTCGATGCATCGGAGGTGGCTTACATTCGGGATCAACGCTTGGTGTTGGTCCGCAGCGCCGAGGCACCACGCACGGCAAAGCTAGTGTGGCCAACATCTGTTAGCTCTGTTGGGTTTGTGCTGGACCCACGGCATCGGCCCCAGCTTTCGGTCATTCACTGCAAGCTGCCCCGTCACCTGGCAACCGGGTGGGCTTTGGAGAACGAGTTTTTCCAAAGCACGGCGACAAGGTGGCAGGAAGACATCAGGTACTTCCCACCTGAGCCGCCTGCTGAACGGCCGCCCGCTGAACCGCCGCCCGCTGATCCGTCGCCCGCGCCATCAAGCACGGCGGCACGACCTTCACGCGCAGCCCCGCCGCGCAAGAAAAAGAAGCCGCCCGATGAACGGCAGCCCGCGCCGGCAACCACGGCGGCAGGACCTTCACGCGCAGCCCCGCCTCGCAAGAAAAAGAAGCCGCCCGCTGAACGGCAGCCCGCGCCGGCAACCACGGCGGCAGAACCCTCACGCGCAGCCCCGCCTCGCAAGAGAAAGAAGAAATCTGAGGCTTTGGCGCCTGCATCACACAAGGGGAAGGAGCCCATGCCCCCGTTGCGCACAAGTGCACGCGCGCGCACGGTCAGGGACTATAGAGAACAAACCACGAGCAACGAGGGGAATGACAGTGATTTTAACGGTAGTGATGCCAAGGATGATTATGATTGATGCTGCTGCGCCAGCATTTTGCGGCCTCATTAGATGCTGCTCACAAGTGTAATCATGCCGATATTATGTTGAATAAAGATGCATCACTCATTGTTTGGGCCTAAACTGACTTGTTGTCGGTTCAGCCCTTGTGTTTTTTACCACTTTTGTGCTCGTCGTGGTGTTCTTTTTACCACTTCAGCCACTTTTTACCACTTTTACTGCTTTTTACCACTTTTTACTGCTTTTTACTGCTTTTTACCACCATTTTCCACCTTTTACCACTTTTACCACCTCCGTTAGGTGGTAAAAGTGGTAAAAGGTGGTATTTTTTACTGCTTTTTACTGCTTTTTACTGCTTTTTACTGCTTTTTACTGCTTTTTACTGCTTTTTACTGCTTTTTACTCCTTGTGGGTGGTAAAAAGTGGTAAAAAGTGGTAAAAAGTGGTAAAAAGTGGTAAAAAGTGGTAAAAGTGGTATTTTTTACCATTCCCGAGTTCCTAGTGCAGGCGATGGCGGAGGCGTACCGCGAGGCCACTCAGCGGCTACGTGACCTCCTCAAAAACGCTGACTATCCCATGCAATATGCGGATAGTCAAGACCTGGCCGAGCTTGCTCGGTCAGCACATTTTAAAACCATGTCCTCCCTAACCCAAGCCAGGGTCACGGAGGCCATATTGGCCAAACATGGGGTGGTAGCTGAAGAAGCCCCCCCGCTGGAAACCACCAGCAAGAAACCCTCTCCCCCCCAACCCTTGCAGTACAAGGAGGGACTGCTGGCCCTGGGCGCGAGGAAGGGCAAAGAGGCGGACTGTCCAGTCCGGCCTGCTCTGATCATGGGAGACCCACTCCCTGACATACCCGAGGATGAGGCTGCCTTTCAGGCAGCCCTCCGGGAGCATGAGGTACGCAAGGAGATGAAGCGTCTCATGCGGGAGGAGGCCAAGAGGAGAGCGGAGGCAGACACCCCTGCCCGCCCCTCCACCGATGGGGCTGGACCCAGTGGGGTTACCCGGACACCCCCGGGCTCCCCCCGGGCCACCACGACCCCCCCTCCCCCTCCCCCACCACCCCAGGTTCGCCCTGTGGGTTGGGGCCCCCTCCCCAACCAGGGGGGGTGGCCAGGACCCCAGGAGGCCCTGGGGGGAGGTGCAGAGGTGCCAAGGGCACCCAACCAGCCTGCTGAGGCCCCCCCAAGGAGCGGGGATGTCCTGGAACAGCTCGCCATTCTCCAGGCTCAGCTGGCCTCATTGCAAGACCAGCAGTTAACAGCTAACCAGCTGCAAACTGTCGAGGGCCTGCGCGCCCTGATGTCGCGGTATGAGCGGGGGACCATCAACCTGGATCCCACCCGCCTCCAACAGGCAACCGACGGCTTCTTGAGGGCCAACCCCCCTCTCACAGGTGTGTTTAACCCTCATAAAAAGGAATCCAAAATCAATATTGCTGGCTTGCCTGAGGGTCACACTGTTGAACAAGCTAAGCAATTTGTCTTTGCTCTGGAGTATGGGATGGAAGGCCTCAACCTTAGACATCAGTTTAAGGCTCTCAGGGCCTCCTCCACATTCCATCAATCATCTCCTGCAATTAGAGCATTGATTCAAACCTATCAGGAACGCACCCTGACACCTGAAGCAGCCATTGAACAGTGGCCTACCTTTATCACTGATCTGAAACAGCTAGTGCTTACCAATAACCACATGGAAGCAGTAGAACGTTTCAACTGGCTTGCTGCATATAAGGTGAACAAGAATAACCTCTCTGGGGATGCAAAAACATACAGGGTAATGATTGAGAAAGACCTTGAGCTTCTCAAGCTCCAACCAAGGTATCTCATCCACACCTGGCTAACAAAAGCTAATTTGCAACCTTCTGTCCTGGCTACCCTGCTTACAGGCCTCAAGTCCCTCTGGGACAACTTCAGAGCTGCCATGCTCTATATCGAGGAGGCAGTGGACCCCCTGGGTACTGGCAACCCAGGCCCAGGACCCCAAGGTCCAGGGTGTCCAAGGCCACAAACGCAAGGGGCAGGCCAGCCAGGGGGGGCACCCAAGACCCACAAGTCCTCCCACCAAGGGGGCAGTGGCTCTCAGGGGCGTGGCAACACGTGGCACCGTGTGCCCCTGCATGGCAACCCCAACAACAACAACAACAACAACAACAACAACAGGTCCCAGCAGGGCAACAATAACAACAGGTCCCAACAGGGCCAAAACAACAACAACAACAGGTCCCAGCAGGGCCAGAACCGGTCCCAGCAGGGAAACAACAACAACAACAACAACAACCAACCTGGAAACCCTGGTCCACGGTGCCTGAGGTGCTTCCAGAGGGCATATTCGGGACAACTGCCCCAACAACGACTCCCTGGCCAACGTGGATCTCTGCCCGGGTTGCTGGCACGCACGTCATCCCCTGGGACCTCCTGGCAGCCGTTGCAACAGGACTCGCTACCAAAAACAATGTGAGTTCTCTCACCTTGTTTACTCTGCATGAGGATGATGATCTCATTACCATTGGGGATGGCAGCCAGGGCATAATTGATTTTGAGGCAGCAACCTTACTGTCCTCCCAGCACCCTGTACTGGAACCTTACATAAAAGCACTAACCCCTACTGTTGACAACTCCATAGATATCAAGGAGCTTGCTCATCAGCTGCACCTAGCCATGGGTCATGAAACAGTGGCTGAGGAACTGGCCAGACGGCTGGGGGGTAGTAGCATGGGAAAACAACTCAGGAATGCAGTAAAACTGGCTAGACAACACTGTCAAGAATGTCAGTTCAATAGCCCCAAACCTCAAAAATGGCATACTGCAACTCCTTCCACCAATAGGGGCATGATAGTGGGGGATGTGATGCACATCAACAAAGATGTCCAACCCTACCTGATCCTAAAAGACTCATGGTCCAGGTTCACAGTAATGGAACCCCTACCTGGCATGTCTGCAGGGCAGCTACGTGTTGCACTCATGATTGCTTTACCCAGATTCTACCCAGTTGACAGAATTTTGCTTGATCAACAATTTTCTTGTCTGACTGACCTGGAAGGGTGTGAAGCAATAGAGATTGCTGGGCTGGAAGATCATGAGGGTCAGGGGGTCATTGAAAGAACCATCAGATCTGTCAAAACCCTACTAGCCAAAAATCCTTCCAAGGATGCTACTTCAGGGGTCTATTGTGACAGGGCACTCTGGTGTCATGAAATGTGCACAACCCTAAACATGAGACCTGTCTTGCATGCCACGTGGGGTGAAGTAATCCCAGCAGGCCTGCAGGCAGGTGTATATCCCCCAGAGGTGATAGCACTGTACAACACTGCACGTGCACAAACCTCAGCAAAACTGGCAGAAAAAGATAAAACCCATTCCAGGCCAGTATTCCAAAAAGGTGATCAAGTTCTCTATTACAAGGAAAACAGCTTTGGTAAGGTTGGAACTTGGCTAGGTCCAGTTACCATCCGTGGATTTACCAAAAACAGCAAGACCGTGGAGGTCAAGCACAATATCAATGGGAAGCGTCACAGGGTGAGCTGTCATAGAATTAAGAAGTATTATTCTCCCATGGCAGACGTGCCTGGGGAAGAGTCTTTAAGCATGGACTCACTACTTCTATCTGGCAACTCCAGCATGCCCAGCAGTAGCTCTGAGCCACCAATTACTGCTGTTGACAGCACCACAGCACCCTCTGTGAACCCTTCCACCCTCAGTGAAGCCAGGCCCACTTCACAACCTGGGGATTGCTTAACCAGGCACGAGGTAGCTGGGTTGGAAGCATTAGCTCAGCCCCAAGGCACGAACCTGTCTGCCAAACCTCCCGCTCTGAGGTCAAATTGGCAGTCGCCTTGCAAGCACTACACAGGTCACATAAGCAACAAGCTGCTGTGGCCGCAGGGTTGGCAAAAGTCTCAGCTGTGTGCACTAGTCAGGACCCCTGGACCCTGGCAATAGACACTCAGGCACAGGTCAGTGTGATCAGTGCACAAGCCATCCCTGGTCTTGAGATTGCACCTTCATTTTGGGCACGGGTGCAGGATTTCTCAGGCCAAAGCTCACTGGATGTAGTGGGACAAGTGATGCTCCCTATACTTGGTATTCAGACACCCTTCCAGGTGGTGGAGGGGTACTCTGGTAACACCTTGTTGGGGGAACCTTTTGTATCCTATCCTGGGGTGCTTATCTCAGCTAATGAGCTCAGTGTCACAGGGGTGGGTGCAGTTCCTCTGGACCACTTTAAAATCCCTCTCTCCAGTATTGTCCCTGGTATGGATGCTGTCATCAAGGCAGTCAACACTCAGTATGCACCAGGGGAGATCCCTGATCTGGACAAGTTAGTGCACAGCCAGTTCCTCCATCCCTCAGCCTTTGGGCTGGGTAAGTGGGACATAGCCATGCACTCACCCCACCAAATCTCCCACGTCATACAAGAATGCAAAACACAAAAAGGGTTTACCAAGTGGCTGATGGCCATTGTCCACCAAGCCAGGCAGGAATGGGTCCTGCCCAACCCCAAAAACCCTCAATACAAACCGCCTGTCACCCCTTCATGGGACGTGCCAGAGGGAGCCAAAAAGCTCAGATTAAAATTTGTTCTCAAACAAAAACCACAAAAAGTGGGCTCCCCAATCTTCCATGCCAGACCATGTGTCACAGAATTAAAGGGGACATCCACACTGCCAAAAGGGGAAACATACACACCTGGGCTGCAACAAACCTCACTCAGGATCATGCTCTCCCTATTCCTCCACAACCTCAATGCAGGCCAAGACTATGTCTGCAAAGCCACTGATATTAAAAGGGCCTTCCTCAGGGGGGACCCAGAAAAGGCTGAATCTGTGTGGAAAGGGAAGGTGTACGTGGTAGACACCCCAGCTGTGTGGAAACCTTATATTGATGAGCCCCACCTTATCATCAACATTGGGGTGGAAGGGCTTGTCAGTGCCCCAAAAATTTTCAGAGACTCAGCAGAGGAAGTATTCAAAAAGCTCAAGGCCACGTATGATGACCTGGACCCATGCTTTTTTGTTGTACCCACCCCCTCTGGACTGCTGTTCTTTGTGTGGCATGGAGATGACCAACTCATTTGTGGGCCTAGAGCTGAGGTGGAAAAATTTATTCAGCAGGTCCAGGAATCATATGAGATTGGCAAACAGGTGGAATTGAGCACAACCCCCATCCAGTTCTGTGGCATCATGTTGCAGCTGCACAGGCAGCCAGATCAATGGGTCTGCTCTCTCTCTCCTCCTGCAGAATATATTCAAGATTGTCTAGATCTGCTGCATCACACCTGCCTCCCCTTACACATGTGTGCCACTGTTCAGGGCAAACTGGGGTGGTGGTCAGCCATCTGTGGGGCTCCCTTAGCTGTCATCAGCAGGGTCACCCATGATGTTCTAGTCAAAATCAAATGCAGTCACATCAGGAAGTTGATCCATGACTGCCCCCCCTCATCCTCCATGGCCTGAATCTGATGGAAGACATCCACATACACAGTGTCATGGACAGCTCCATGGAGAGCAGAACAATCAATCAGATGGGGGCACGGGAATCAGGGCTGTTTTTTCTCACCAACAGGTCAGATTACATGTCCCTCACTTCCTGGTACAGCAGGCTACACCGCAGAAAACCTGGCAGCAGCAACTCAGCTGAATGTCGTGCTGTGGTGTCTGCTGCATTGCATGCTCGTTCCCTGCAGCACATGCTCACCTGGCTACAAACCCAGGCAGGCAGCACATGCAATGTCATCTCACATCTCTATACTGACAGCCAATCTGTGATCAGTTTTCTAACCAAGAAATCTGTCTCTGCTGCTGTCCACACTGACTTGGATTGGGTGATCCTCAAACAGGAGGCCACCTATTTTTCCAGCTGGACTCATGTGGATGATGAGGACAACCCAGCAGACGCTCTCACGAAGCTGCGGGATGCTGCTGGCCAACAGTACCAGCTCCTCTTTCAGAACATGAACCCCTATGATATCAGAGTCAGTGTTTGAATAAATGACTGGCCATAGCACAGTACACAACCACCACACCCCCTTACCACAGCGATAGCTGCTGGGCGCCATAAAATTCAACACATTCGTTGTGGGGTGTGAGTGCTGGCTAGGTCAGATTTGTATCCATTTGCAGCTTGAGGACACAAGCTCTGTATCCATTTACTTAATGTGTGCTTCAGTAACTGGCCAAACCAGCCAGCTGTGTACACCTTATTTAATGTGCAATATAACACCTGGCCAGAACAGCCAGCTGTAACCAACCTGGCTCAACCAGCCATGTCTCTTTTGTACCCCTAATCAACTTAAAAACAATAACAATAATGTTGGGGGTGCAGACCTGCATTAACTCGTCGTCTGTCCCTGGTCCTCTACGGAGGACTGAGTTGAACTCAGTCCTCTCTAGAGGACCGAGTTTTTGGGTTTCGTAGAAAATTCGCCACGGTCAGAATGTTTGTCAAAAAAATTCTCTCAAAATTTATTCAAATACTACGTGAAAAGATCTTTCTTGGACATATTTTTGGGATTTTTTTGGATTTGGTATAAGCGGCTAAATGTACGGTCAAAGTACAGGTGGTAAGGGTACTTTTCCACGTGAAACGCGAGTTCCGGAAATGCACGACCTAGCCATGGCGGCTCGCGCCCATGCATGCAGTTTACGTTTGCGGACGAGTTAGCTGTCCAAACTCAGGAAATAGATTTAACATGCCCTAAAGATGATAAAAATCAATTTTTAGCTCGCGGGGATGCGATTTACCCGGTGTCGGCACTGTTCTTGCTGGAAAAATCTGCGATAAGGCAGGTCGACGGAATTGATGACGGCGCTTGCTTTCCGGCGCAATTTCAACGGCTGATAGGTTTCTTTCTACATTTTAACATGCATTGTATTAGAATAAATTGAGTGACAGTATAGATTTGATGATTTCGACCATTCTGTCACGTCATGGTCTATGTGCCGAAGAGTGCCACTTTTGCGGGCACCGCCTGGGCCAAGGTAACGCCAGCCGTGCCAGGTAAAGCCGGATAATCGTTGCCTCTTCGTTCCTTGATGTTCGTACATGAGTTTAAGCTTGCGAGGCGTTGTCAGGTTCAGGTCTTGATGCTGTTTCTTGACCGTTGCCTGCCCCTCTCTAAAACCCCCTTTTCAGATGATGTTAGCAGGCATTTGCCTTAACCCAGTGTAGTTGTGCAGGGTTTTAGGAGCTGTGATTAGGTTTAAACACCTTCGTAGATGTTAGTTATTCTCTTGCTACGTTCATACTGCATGATTGTGTGGCCACGGGCTGCGTCAAGGGTGCATTCAAGCTTTTACGGGTGAGTGAAAAGTCTTGGTGACAAACCACTGCCATCATGTGCCAGCAAATATGTTGGCCACATCATGGCAAGGCAAAACAGTTATAGCCATATCTATTGTTGTTAGAAACAATGGAAATATGCTTAACCTACCCATTATATTGGTGGTTGACACTTATAACATAACCCTTTGTTGGTAGGTATCCAAGCCCATTCCCTACATGCATGCATAGGCTCTCACTACATGATAAGGTATGATATACCTGAAGTATGATGATGCAAGTGTGTTGTCCTGTAATGCTTGAAGGGAAATGAGTTGATTGGGATGGTTGGTGGCCACGGTATTGTGTAGTATGACCGCACTTACATGCTAGCAAAGTTAGCAAAAGCCCCATTCCTCTCCTGAGGACTGAGAGTTTTTTAATTGTTTCAGGCAGTTGCAGTGGCCAAAGTGAGCCCAGTTTTTTGCCACGTTTCAAGAACTATATTGTTTACATGCCTATATTTTTTCTTCATGCACCAGGATTTGATTGAATTTTTCCCACTCGTTCTTATCCCGAAAAATGCAAATTCGCGAGCGGTGCCCAACGTCCGTGTAATTTTCAGGTGTTCGGGTCAAGTTTTCACATATGCAGTATTTTTGCCAACAAAATGACATCTAGTACACCCCCGATCCACATCAAAACATTTGGGATGGACCCCCCACCTAGTCGCTACACGCGGTTGAAAGTTGTCAACTCAGTCCTCCTGTGAGGACTGAGTTGGGACAGACGACGAGTTAAGAAATAAATAATAAAACAATACTGGAGTTAGTCTCCATGCTTTGCTGTAGACTAAGTCTCAAAGGCATTGTGAATACAACGTATGAATAAGCCTTGTAAACCTACGTTGGTATGTGAATATAAATACCACGTGGGCTATGCAGATAGGAATGCTAGTCGAGTCGCATACGTTTCCCTAGATAGGTACTTTGGGTACTGAGGTACGTGACAGATGTCAGTACCCAGTATACGTAGTGTCCTGTCATTGGACGGTACTAGAGTATCCTAGATAGGGACCGTACTGCAGCGTGCATTGATCTGTGATCGCACGATGCAGTGACTAGACTGCTACCTGTCATCGTGTGGCCTCGGGCCAACGGTCTGCACCCAACGGTCACTGGCGGCGCAGCCGGTGAGAGGAACGTTGATAAAGGGTAAACCTATTTTCTAATGAACCAAGCAATTCATTGCTCACAGCCTTCAGTGTTCTCAAGCAATATATCCCACCGCAATCTAACTGGACATGCACGTGAGCTAGCCGTGTCTACTGACCTGGTTGGTGCGAGCTAAGTGCCCTACTATAGCTGGCTGCAGGCGCCGCTGCTTGATGGTGCTCGTGATATATGGCATGCCGAGGTACAGGTCCTCATTCCGAACATGAGCAGCGTAGCCATGCAATACGGAAAATGGATCGCAACATGTTGCATGGATGGTGACCGGCCTACCTCCATGCAGCTCCGGCCTACCTCCAGCTCCGGCAGACCAAGGCGGGTCAGCCGGTGTACTGGAAGGGGGCGGTCATAGTACGTCGGCCACAAGCCCTGCATGGCACGCCGGCCCCAGCGACCCCAGCTTAGGGGAATACAGCAGTAGTAGTGTAGAATAGTTAGACTGTGGCTTTGTACATCGCCTTTGCCCCGACAGTTTGCCCCTGGTCTTCATTTTTGTTGACTATATATCAAGACCTTTGACACGGTCCTCTGGGAGGCTCTTTGGGCCATCCTAGCTAGAGCTGGATTGGGTACCACCAGCGTTTATTGCTGCCATTCGTCGACGTACGTACTGTATGAGGGCTCACAGGCAGTAGTGCGGACTGCGGAAGGCACCACGTACCCCACCATGCATGCATTCCCCCTTCACCACGGGGTGTGGCAAGGTTGTGTCCTGTCCCCGTCCATACCTGTAATTCATTATTGTCGTGGATCACGTCATGCGCCGGGCACGTGCGCGCTTCACTGCTCTTAAGGGGTTCGATCGAGCCAGGCTTGGACATTGGCGAGAAAGAGCACGGCGGGGTTAAACCTGGTTACCGCCTGGCCGACCTGATTTATCCGGATGTCAGACACCACCCTCATCGCGAGCCCCGAGCACATTCAGACCTGGCTGGACTGTCTGGGCTTGGAGGCGAGGGCGGTGGGGTTGGAGATTAGTGTCAAAACTGAGGCGATCGATGGTGATTGGGGCCTCCAGTACACCGCCGCTGCCGCGCCTGCTCGACGGGACGGAGGTCGATCCCGTTCCGCGATCGCTTCAAACTGTTGGGGAGTTGGCTCCCTGACAGGCCGCCGCGACGATGTGGACATCCGCATCGGCCTGGCCTGGGCTAGGCTTCGTTCGCTCAACACCTACTGGCGCTCCAAGGGCCTCGGGGCGAGCACCGCAAGCGCATATGCTCTTCAAGGTCCTCGTCCTCACGGTGCTCACGTATGGCCGGCGCCGAGGCGTGGACACTCACACCCACACTGGCAGCTAAGCTAGACGGCACAGTTCACAGGATGCTCCGACAGGTCCTGAACGTAGGGTTTTCCAAGCGCCCGTCATTAGAGTCTTTGTATCACGGTGCCCATGCCTCGTATTTCGGACGAGATTAGACAACGTAGAATAGCATTTGTAGGACACCTACTATAGCTCGCACTAGCCAGGTCGACACCGCCCTTGGTCTGGCAGGCCCCCAGCGGCTTGGCCAGCCAGGGCGGCATATTCTGACCTGGCCTGGCCCCAAGGGCATTCCCCAAATTAAGGGTAGGGAAACATGTCACGAGCTACATCCAGATGTTGCTGCATGGATGACCTACTGGTCCCAGCCCAGTTTGAATACCGCATCCACTCCTCTCTCTCCCTTCTTTGGACTGCCATGCAGAACAAGACGCGGTACGTGGCAGAAGATTGTCAAGGCTCACACGCGCCCGACCCTGTGGGCAAGCCACCTCCCCCCAAGAGGAGGAGGCGTTTTGATGAGTAGGGTAGTTAGGATTTAAATTCTAGACTAGATAGATTAGCGTTAGGTTAGTTAGATTACGCGGCTCTCTCCACTCCACCATCCATCAAGGAATATGTGCTACATGATCTCCCAACGGAGGCAATGATGTTATAATTTAATTTAATTTAACCCAATTTTTGTACATGCACGCCTACTACACGCACTATATATTAATTAATTAATTAATTATCAACATCACTCCGTTGGGAGTAAATGTAGCACATATCCCTGAGAATGGGCATATGAAATCTTTACGCTCACGAAGGAACAATGTGACGATGTTATCAAGTTCCTGGCCCGCCATGACGAACTTTTCCTGCCTACCCCTGGCGACAAGGTCACCAAGCCCGCCTGGGAATGGCTGCTTCAAGAACCGGAGGCGTACTTGAAGGCAGTCATCATGTGCAGCTACCTGCGCTGCGACGCCCACGACATCACCCAGATTGGCTACGCTGGCCTCAGGAGCCTCCTGCATGAGCGCAGACGGGCAGCCACAGCAGCTGCAGCATCCCCGCAGAGCAGCACCTCCCCCAGCACGGACTCCATCCGAGCTGCAGTGGCGGAGCAGCTGGCGCCGATGGCTGAGCAGCTCGCCGCCCTGAACGCGCCTGACGGCCCACTCAACACTCTCTCGGCCAAGGTCAACAACATTGAAGCCAGAGTCGCCCTTAAGCTCCAGCCTCAGTTTACTGCTACGCAAGAGCACATTGCCACCAAAGTTTCCGAGGCCACAGCCACTGTGACCACCCGCCTTAACCAGGTGGAAGGCCGAGTCGGCCAAGGCACCGTGAAACTTGAGGCAGTTGCCGCCAAGGTAGACGCCCTGGCCACGCAGGTCCCCGAGATCGCCGAGCGAACGGCCACCATCGCCGCCCAACCTGCTGGTAGGGCTAGTGATGACCCCTCGACTCGCGCCTCCTGGGCGGACCTGCTCAAGAGCCAGGCATCCTCTACCACGACCGCCATCACCACCAAGCTCCAGGAGCTGGAAGACACGCGCCGCGAGGCCGCTGACCGCGACCGTCGCCGCTGCCGGGTCATCCTCAGGCGCTTCGACATGCTGCCGGAGGAGACCCCAGACTCTCTTCTCGACGAGCTGAAGAAACAGCTCTTGGCGCGCATGCAGCTGCCAGGTGCGATACTGCAGGGCGCCTACCGCCTGCCCCATCCACGGGCCAAGGCTGGGCCCCCTCCAGTGGTCCTCACCTTCAGCGACATCACAGCCCGAGTTCGGTTCCTCTCTCGCCGCAAGAAGCTGGTGGACACCTCCTGGTCGCTTGACGACGACCTGACGCCAGCCCAGCAGCAGCAACGCCGCGATCAGTGGCCCGACTACATCCGCCACAAGACCAACCCCGAGAAGCCCCAAGTGTACTGGCGGGGCGGGGACCTCTACGTCAACAAGAAACTGTGGAAGCCCCCCCGGGCTTCCCCGGGATAGAGCACTCCAGCTAGTTGTCTAGATGGGGGCAATCGATGATGGGATAGCTTAGGCATTACAGCACTTGAAACGATATTAGCGCACAGCGTTATAGTACCTTCAATTAGCTCTGGCACCTTGTGGCCATCAGCTTGCGCCTTAACTAGCCGACGTCTTGAGCCCACCTCACATTTGTAGCATAAGCTATGCGTCAGCCTACCTATGGTATTGCACTGGTTGTATTGCACCCACAGTGTTGCGCCCCGGCACCATGCCGTGGAGAGAGCGCTCTGTGGCCTGCCCACCTGCGGCAGTGAGAGAAGCTAGGGCGCCCTCCCTCCTTCTCACTGTGTATATAGGGTTGAAGGTTCCTTTACTCTGTATTGGCACCCACGTGACGCAGTCACGTGCTTATTAATTAATTAATTAATTAATGGGCATATGGCTTTTAATACATTCTAGGTGTTACGTCGCGTAACTTTTGTTGTTGTTACGGACGTAAATTAGGTCCCTTGTTGCCTCAGCCATTCCGGAGCAGTTCGCTGACTTTCCTAGGCTTACGTGTAAGTAAGTAAGTAAGTAAGTACTTGCGTGTCATGCGCAAAGGCATGCCACGGAGTACTATGCTAATCTCATTAGAATCCGGTTGCAAACACCCCGGAGGAAGGGCTCAAGCTCAGGCATCTTAACCACCTCCGGTGAAATATTGTCCACTCCCATGGCAGCATCATTGCGGAGGGTGGAGATGGACGTGTAGTAAGGACCTTTTGGCCGGTCGGTACCGGGCCTTGTGACGTGGCAATTGTACAGTATGGTGGTTCGGTGCAGTCGCGCCGCGCTGCGTACTTTAGTAGTGGTCCTTTTATCCTGCGTGTGAACCTTGTGGACGTGCGTTGGTCCTGTGGGCGAGGGTCGATGTCGGCCCGAGCATACACGCCTGTCGGCGATCATTTATGCAGCAGTTGTCCTAATTCGTGAATGGCACTCGGCGTGTGTTAAATGAATTAACACATATAGGCTAGTTGGGTCACGGCAGTGTAGTATTGTTTCCTTCGTAGTACCCTGGTTTTATTCGGTATATGGCGTATTATAAGGGAATGCATTGAGAAGCAGCGTCGTCGCGTCCTAGGTCTTATAGCCAATATAGCTCCTCACTCCTAGGTAGGTGCCTCATCACTAGTTTAGGTAAGGTTAGGCGAGATGTTTGGGATAGAGTCGAGCCAGGACGTAACAATGGTAGCGGAGGTTTAGGTAGACGCGACGAAGTTCCCTTGCAACCCTATACGCCAGAGGCCTTCCGCGGCCAGGGCACAGAAGAAGACAACCTCTTGACAGGTAATGGGCGGGTCGCCGTCAAGCTAGGGGGGTAGTGCTGCCCGATTCGGGACACGCCCTGCCTAGAAGTTAGACCTGCTCAAAGCGGATGAACTCCTCACGTAGCTAGTTCCTTTTCCTTTTCCTTCTGTTTGTGCATTTCCTTGCTGGGTGCTGTTTGACGTTAGCTAGTGGGTTTGACGGTTCAATAGTGATGGATAGTGGGACGATTAGCGTCCCTTTAGACTACACCTCTTTTCCGTGCACGCTGCTGCGTTTTCTTATATGCTCGTTAGCTCTAGGCGAGCATCATAGATGCTTTGTGGGGGGGGGAGGAGAGGTAGGACCTCCTCCACCTCAAGTGCCTCCTATCCGTTCATTAGGAATCGGCTAGAATAGGAAAGTGCCTAGGAATAGATTCGGCTAGTCGCCGATGCTAGAACGTTGTTCATCGCCTTCCACTCTCTTTTACGCTTGGATGTATATGCCTACTGTTTAGACCCTTGTGGTTGGTGTTGTACCCCACAGCAGGAGTTCCTCGGCTACGGCGTTGGTCATCGACGACCATTTGGGCGCCATCTTTCAACGACTCCCATATCAGTGCCTACTATTGCCTATGAAACCTGATCGGTCTTCCCCTATACCCCTGCCTTCAATGTACAAGGTAACCCTACTGATACCCCTAAGGTTAGGGCTGCCCAGCAACGGGCCAGTGAGCCAATACGTCCTCCCCCTGTCACTATACTTCTACCCTTCCTGCAGCCCCTACCTCTGGTGCTGTACCCCCAAGACGTTCTTTTCCTTCTCATTCGACTAGTAATAATAGCTTAGCAAAATAAGTACTACGTAGTTATTACCCCTCAATGGGCATCTATTTTCTTATCGTGGGCCGATGCTAGGAAGTTCGTTTAGTCGTGTACATATACTGTCCCCAAATATAAGAAGTTTATGTCCTTTGAAGAAACTCAGACCTACCTTTTAACTCATAGTGAATCAGATGTAGGCCTCCATTCTCGTCCTGCTCCTCTTGCTCGCCCTTCGGTAGATAGCCTTGTTTTGGTTGTACACCACCTCCATCTCCCCCTTGTCCTACGGTGTCATCCTCCTCTAGTGTAGATACTCCTCTCACCTTAGAGTTTGGCTCCCTATCCATTACGGTTATTAACCCCTAAATGGTCTTGCGGCCGATTTTCCGCCAAAAATCGAGTTCCAGCCGATGCATCGGCCCCTTCTCGGGCGACCAAATGCCGCGAAAACTATTGAGAATTAGGAAACGTTTAGCTGAGAAGATCGAAAGTTTATAAAATACTCTAAAGCATGGTATATGGGTTTGCATACTTCTGACAAAGTTATAGAGGTGTTCTGGCCGGTCAAAGTACAAGGGGTCAGGGTACTTTTTCACGTACAACGTGCATTCCGGAAAACGACGACCTGGCCATGGCGGCTTGCGCCCACGCATGGCATTTACGTTTTCGTTCGAATTTTCTGACAAAACTTAGGATATTGATTTTATACGTCCTAAAGATCATACAGGCCAATTTCTGGTTCGCGGGAATGCCATTTGATAGGTGTCGGCAGCGTTCTTGCTGGAAAAAACTGCGATCAGGCCGGACGATAGAAACGTTGACAGCAATACCTTTCCGGCGTATTTTAAAGGATATATCGGTTTCTTTATACTTTTTATGATACATAGTAGTCGTAAACGTGCAAGGGTGGCCAGAAATCGCCGAATCCAGCGACCATGCTGCACAACTTTGGTGTGCCGAAATGCGCCATTTTGCGGCCACCGCCTGGGCCAAGGTAACGCCATCCATGCCTGGTAAAGCTTAATCATCGTTTTCCTATCGATGTTTGACGTTTATATATACGTTCTAGCTTGTGTAGCACATTCTTTTTGCATTATTCATGCTCTTTCTTGACCCTGGCCTGGCCCCTTTCTAAAACACCCTTCTTAGATGCTTCCCTCAGTCAGTTGACCTGCCACAGGGTGATGGTGATAAGTTTTAGAGGCTGTATGGGTTTGAATACCTCCATATATGTTTGTTATACATTTCCCATACACATATTGCATGAGTGTGAGGCAGTTGGCTGGTCGCTGTGGCATCATCAAGCACGTAACTGGTGAGTTAAAGCTTCCCATTGACAGCATGTGCCACCAGGTGTGCTGGCCATCACCTGGCAAGCTATAGCAGCTTAGGCCTAGTTTATCCTTGCTAGGGCAGGCTGAAATAGGCTCAACATCACTAGTTTGTTGGTGGCTGCCTCCTAGAATGCATGCCTTGCGTAGGGTATCCGTACCACGCTACCTACGTGCATGGACAAGGTAGCACCTGCACATAGGTGCCATGTAAGGGCAGTGTGATGATGCAGTTATGTTTCCCCATCATTGTGGAAGGGAAATGTATTGTTTGGCATGGTTGGTGGCTATATTAGTAGGTAGTATGCCCACCCCTACCCCCTTGGTTGCTTTTTACCAACGGTACCCCTATGGGCTGTACTGGGTGTAACTGCTGGTATACCCACCCAAATGATGACCCCAATGGCTCAAACTGTTCAGCAACTAATTGTTTATCATCCCTGAAGTGGTAGGTGCCTAGGTCTTATAACATAATTCAAAATGCACATTCTACCAAAAATGAAAACGCGCGTCTTGACCCCCCTGACTTTGACGGCAGTTATACATGGCCTACCCTGCATATATGTGAGGTTGTGATATACCAACCCGAAGGGCAACTCATGGACATGCTTGGCCCCCAAGGACAGCCATTGGATATGGGTAGGTTGGATGGCATCTGGTTTGCAAAATTGTGAAGATCCAGCCGATTTATCGGCAGGATCTCAGACCATTTAGGGGTTAAAAAGGATTGATTTTACTTGTTTTCCTTTCTTAGGACATTAAAAGTTTTTCCTTTTTGCTTTCCTTGCTTTAAATTAGGGCGTTGTCCTCTTCCTTATTGCAACCTTAATTGTTTTTCCTCAAACTGAACATGGATCTAGTGGGTGGAGAGATGTCACCTATACCTACCACTAATAATTCTAATAATGCCAACAATAATAATAATAATAATAATAATAATAATAATAATAATAATAATAATAATAACAATCGTCGTCCCTCTGTCACCCCTCCTACCTTTGAACAACGTATGCATGTTAGATTTAGTAAAGACCCTTCTTTCACCATGAACCAGGCCCCTGCCCCTCCTGCAACCTTGGCTCACCCCTCAATCAGGTCCTCACTTCCTGATAATGCTGCTAGGCCTCAACCTCACCTTGTTCCTTCCATCCCTGCTTATAACATGGGTCGTATCTCCGCCCCTGTAGGCCCTTCTGGTCGCCCTAGTGCAGTTCTCTTTTATCCTCCTGCTTCTTGGTCCTACCCTGACACGGCCTACGAGGCTGCCCAGGTCCCTACCCGTGTAGCAGAGTTAGAAGTTAATAGTGATTTCAGCACCATGCCTCTAGACGACAGAAATTATGATCATTTTGCCTACTCCTCCCTTCGTGAACAATATACTGTTCCCTTCTCCTATGGGCACCATCCTGAAACGGTGGCCCCTTCTAGACCCCTATCCAAAGCCTTTCCTCTTCCTCCTTCCTATCCCTCTTATGTGGCAGTGGAAGACAGTGGTCCTATGGGTAAATCTGATCCTTCCCATCCTCCTAAGCCCCCTGCTCTTCCCCTCTTTGCTAACCTTCCCAAGTTGGATGTCAAGTCTACCCCTCAACAGTTTTTCACTTTTATTATGTTGCTTACCCAGAACACAGAGTCGTGGCAAAATCATAATAGATGGCGTCTCCCTGATGCTGTTTTAGTCCCTCACTATCTTACTACCTGTATTACCCCTGAGCTTGCTAACCTCATTCAGTGTGAATCCTTGGCCTCTCATGCCTACCCTAACTCAGTAGCAGGATTGTTTTAGCGGTTAGAGAGCCATTTAGTTCGTCCTGATGCAGATTGGCAGGATAGATTAGCCTTTGGTACCTTGCAGCAAGGTACTAAACCGTTTAAGGAATATATGAAAGAATTTGATGCACAGATGGTACGAATTAGGGATTTGTCGGGCGCAGAAGTACGTGCTCGTTTCCTTCAAGGCCTCAGTAGACCCTTATTACGTGAGGTAAAACGCCAGTTCTCTGCCTACCGTTTCACTGATCTGCCCCTCAAGCATGTGCGACAGCGTCTATTAAGAGTAGCAGATTTCTTTACCACTCCTCTTCCTACCCATCTCCTCCGTGTTGCTGATTGCATGTATGCTCATGCTCCTTTGTGTACTAGGGTTCATAACCTTGTCCTCACTCCTGAATAAGAATAGGCATATGTAGAAGAATTCGATATTTGCGTTACAGATATATCTGCATTGGATGTGTCTCACATCTCGTGTTATCATTGTCATGAGGTGGGCCATCTTAAGGCGGAGTGCCCCAAGTTCCTTTCTGGTGCTCCCCCTCATCCCGATGCTCGCCCTCCTCGTACCCCTCAGCGTGCTCCTATTCGTCCCACTCCAAGACGCATTCCCTCAGCTACCCCTAGTAGGCTGAATGTTGTGCAGACAGGACCCTCAGGGTTCCCCTATGATAATCAGGCTCCTGCACCCTCTTCGCTCCCTCGCGACCCTCCAGCAGTGGCTTTTTCTCCAGGGACTTCTTCGGGGTTAGTCCCAATGGATGTGGGGGGGAGGGGGAACAGTAGGCCTGTCAGCCGGGGGTAACCTGGACAGGTCCTTAGATAGTACCCCAGATAATAATTTTTGCCTGCCTGTTTTCATAACTTCTGTAGGAGCTGAATCATCCCTACCCTTACGTGTCCGTCCTCTCATGTTTTTGAATGGTGGCTTAACTGTTCCCCATACTGTTGTAGACCCTTTCTTGCATGCTGATGAACTTTTGAATGTCTCTGTGTTAGTGGATAGCGGTGCGGCTAGCTCCTTTGTGAGCGAGGCCCTAGTTAGGCGTTTAGGATTAGTCCCTATCCCTCACACCAAACCTGTCACTGTTCATTATGCTGACGGTCGCACCAGTCATTCCCCGGGTACGGTGTCCCTTCCCCTGGTCATACAAGGACGTACTATCAACCTGACGGCCACTATAGGCCCTATCACTACCGCTGATGTATTACTAGGATTAGATTGGCACCAGGATAATAAGATTACTATTAATTATGATACCATGGTCATTTGGTTTCCAGATAGCTCTTACTGGGTACCGGAACGTCATTATAGAGTAGAAAATTTATCCTTTGTAGATATTACTCCTCCTACACCTGTTGATCCTCCTGTAAGACCTATACCTGTCCAATGATGAGTTGCGATCTGAATTAAAGGAATATGGATATTTATTATGTATGTTCCTTCAGTTAGAAGTACAGGAGATACCTATCACTAATATTAGTGTGGATATAGATGTAAACACAGTGGATACAATAGGAGTGGGATTTACTGAAAACGAAATAGTAAGATACATGGCTGTGATAGATTCCTCCAAAGTTTTTGAAGAAAAGAGTCCTTCTTATCCTCCTCCTCGTTCTGTTTTACACCGTGTAGTTATCAAGGACGGTGCAGTTCCTACGCACTCTCCGATGTATAGAATGGGCCCTACTGAATTAAAGGAACTAAAACAGATTTTAGTGTCACTATTAGAAGCAAGATTGATAGAGCCTAGTAACTCCCCCTACTCAGCTGGTGTCCTGTTAGTTCCTAAGCCAAATGGCAAGTTTCGCCTAGTTACTGATTATAGGAAGTTGAATGATATTACTGTGAAGTCTAAATACCCTCTACCTCGTATTGATGATATATTTAATAAGGTTAAAGGTTCCACTTGTTTCACAGTACTGGATTGTGCGGATGGTTTTTGGCAACTGCGTATAGCTCCTGAGGATTGCCATAAAACCGCCTTTGCTAACCCTTTTGGTCATTACAGTTATTCTAGGGCTTCAGGCCTAGACTATCAGTACACGTGGCGGTGTCCCCGTCTCCCAAGTGGGATACGGACATGGACGGTAGTGTAGTACACTGGACATATCTCTACTAGGATTTAGATCCGCACGTGCCAGGATGGGCACGTGGGTGCTAGATATTAGCACTGAGATATGTAGTGCACACGCACGTGGGTATTCACGTGGTAGGGTTTATGAGCTGTGATGCAGACCACAAGGTGGTTGCAGTGCTAGTCCTGTACGGAGGTCCTAGGGGAGGTCCAGGACCGTCCACGTAGTGCTGTTAGGCAGTCGTTGCCTGTGGGCATCGTATCAGTCCTAGCTGGAGTAGATCTAGCTGGACGGAGCCAGCACCTCATTGGTTAGCACTAGTACAGGATAGCTAGGTTACCCTAACCTACGTGCCCATGCAATCCAGCTTGGCAAGCTTGCATGGGTTGATATTATGCCAGCCATTGCATAATCCAACACACGTTCGCATCCATTTGCACGAGTGCATTAACTTGCATTTATAAAACTCTCACAGTTTTCATCTTTATCATTCAAAATGTCGAACGTTTCTGATCGTGAGGGCTCTTCGGAGTCAAGCCTGTCCCCATCGTCCGAGATTTGGACTACCGGGCGGCAGTGCGGGGCCGGCAGGGGAGGGATGATCACGCTGGCAGCGATGCCGGCAGTGGTCGCTCGTCTTCGGACGAGGACCCGCGGTTCCTGGATCAGTTGGCGGCAAGGCCGCTGCTGTACAATGTATGGCGTCCCAACGCACCACCGGCGGAGGGCAGCCCACGGCACCCGAGCTGGTTACGGGGCCGGGGAGGGTGGTGCCGATAGTGGGGGACATCCCGTCAGACGGCTACGACGAGGACGAGGACCTCGTGGACCTCGAGCTGCCGGAGGACAAGGCGAAACGCGAGGAGCTGCTCCGCCGAGAGGCAGAGCGCATTCGGCAGGAGGCCCAGCTCGCAAGGAGCTGGAGCAGCAGCGCGAGCTGGAGGCTCAGCGCGAGGCTCAGCTGCGGGCGGAGACTGAGATTGACAGAATAGCCCGGGAGCTCGCGGAGCGGCAGCTGGAGAGGGATCGAGTGGCGAGGGCGGGCTGCGCGCGGGGCCGACAGGCGCGCGAGAGGCGCCCCCATACGTTCTCCGCAAGAAGAACGAGCTTACACCTTTGCGCACAGGCGCACAGCGCGCTCCTTCAGGCGCATGGCTGGAGATGTGCTGCAGGAGACCGACTCGTCGGTGGAATGCAGCCAGGAGCGCGGGAGAGGAGCTGGTTTTGATGGACCCGGCCATGGTGGAGGCAGAGCGTCTGGCCAAGATAGAGTACGCCAGGCATTGCCAGCGGAAGGCCAAGAGGGCAATGGTGCGGTCCATGGCGGAGAACAGTCTGGCCAGGGAGCGCGCAGCAGGGAGGCGCAGCATCGGGAGATGAAGCGACTCCGTGCGAAGGCGCACGACGCAGCAGAGAAGACCCGGCGTCACCAGGCGAGGCTGGACGCGGCGATGAAGAGGTCAGAGGCGACACTGGCAACAATGGTGGGCCCGGCGAGGCGTGAGCAGGAGGCTCGGTGGCAAGGAAGAGCAGGAGGAATGCTCGTGCCTTAGACAGGCGCATGCGCAAGGAGGAGCGGGCTCTGCGCAGGTATCAGGAGGCGGCCAGGACCTGGGCTCTGCAGGGAGAATTCGGAGACGCAATCCGGTTTGAGCGTGGTCTGGCGCCACATGAGCCGCTGCCGGAGGACGCGGTATGGACTTCATGCGTGCCCCACAGCCAGCAAGGGCCCAGCGAGGAACGGCCTTGTTAAACGCGCGTGAGCGTGTTCGTGCTGGCGCAGACACACCCCACCCCCCACCCCACACCCAAACACACCATGCAGACCGACACGGACCTGGAGCTGGACCGCATCGCTGCACTACTCCACCAGGAGCTGGACGCAGCGGAGGCCAACCCGACCAAGCGGGCGCGGGCAGCAGAGGCAATCGAGCAACTGCTGAGGGCCGCCAAGCGGGTCCGCCAAGGAAAGTGGCAGGAGGGGTGTGGACCATCGTCTACGCCCCAGCGGTCGCATCCAGAGGAGGATGGTGACGAGGGGAAGGACGGGGGAGCACCAGGGGGAGGGGCACCAGCAAGCACCGGGGGTATGGCGGGCGGCAGCAACGCTGGAGCGACAACCCAGCAGCAGCAGCAGCCACAGCATCAGCAGCACAGCAGCAGCAGCAGCAGCAGCAGCAGCAGCAGCAACAGCAACAGCAACCGCAGCAGCAGCAGCAGCAGCAGCAACCTCAACCACAAGCGACTGTCGCTGTACCACAGCGACCCAGGTTTGATGCATCCCGTAGGGAAGATAGGATTACCTTCCCAGGTCTAGCTGAGGGATTTGTGCAGGAGGATGCACTTGAGTTTCTTTTCAAGATAGAACACTCATGGTCCCATGATAATATCCGTGATTGGTTTCCTGCTCTTAGGGTGTCTAACACGATCCACCAATCTGCACCTAGCATAAAACAAATGGTGCAGATGTATGAGAGGAGGGCAGCACGCCTGGGGCAGATGAGGTGCAAATCTTCACAGAATTCATAGCAGACCTAAAAGGGCTGTTGACCAAGGGGGAACACCTGCAGGCTCTCAAGGGGTTCACATGGTTGGCTTCATACAAAGTCAACAAGTCTGACTACGTACGGACAACAAACAGTATGTCCTGTACATAGACAGGGACGAGAGTTGAAGAAGCTCAACTCTAAGTACCTGATCCATCAGTGGCTCACCAAAGCCGAGTTAGACAAGAACACCAACAGTTCTGCTGGCTGGCCTTAAAGACAAGTGGGATGATTTTAGGGGGGCCATGTTGTTCATTCAGCAGAGCCTAGAACCCTTCTCCACTGTCAAGGAACCCAAGGTTAACAAAGTCCAAGGGGGGGTAGTCAGGACGGTGCAGGTCCTAGCAGGAAGAAGCTCATCAAGGAGGTGGTAGCTCAGGTCAAGGCGGTGTTCAAGGGTCCCCAGCAAGGTAAGAAGGCAGGGGGGTCATCCAAGCAGCAGGGGAAATCAGACAAGGGGGGAAAGGGGAACACAGGCAGTAAGGCAGGGCCCTCTCAGGGGCCTAGTCAAAAAGGTAAGCCTCACGACTCCACCCTGTACTGCACCAGGTGCTCATGCAAGGGGCATGAGAGGGATGATTGCTGGAAGGGCAAACCCGAACTTGGATCTGATGTGGATGTGTGCCCAGGTTGCTGGGAGCCCCGCCACCCGTTACCTGCAGGGGGACGCTGCAACAAGCCCAGGAAGGGAGCCTCGACGGGGCGCACCCCAAAACAAGCCAGCACTCAGGACGACTGTAAGTCTCCTGTACCCTGGTTTCTTAATGGCCGTGTACCCTCTATTTGCTCTGTATTGCCTGACAGTGAGGACGTGGATTGGGACCTGGCTTATGACATGACGTTAGCACAGGTGGCCCAAGATCCCACTATAGCCTCCTTAGATGCAGCAGCAGATAAGGTTATATCCTATGCCAGGTTAGCCCAGCAGCTACACAAGGCAATGGGGCATGAGGCAGTGGCAGAAAGGCTGGCCAATAAAATTGATGGCCGTGACCTGGAACAGATGTGCAGGCATGTCAGGAAGCACTGTGAAGCGTGCCAACTGCATGCACCTAAACCCAAGAGATGGCATGTGGCCACCCCACCACTGGCTAGAGGAAAGCTAGTAGGGGATGTGATACACCTGGTGAAGGACACGGTGTATTACTTGGTCCTAAAAGATGCCTGGTCTAGGTTTGTGGTGATAGAACCCTTGCCAGGCATGGCCAATGAACAACTGCACAGAGCCCTGCTGATTGCACTAGCACGGTATCATCCTCAGGAAAAACTAATGCTGGATCAGCAGTTCACGTGGATACAAGATTATCCTGATCTGCCCAAGATAGACATTGCTGGGGCTCAAGATCATGAACGCCAGGGGATGATTGAACGTACCATGCGTGCTATCAGGGACCTCATAAAGAAAAATGAGTCCAGGACAGCAGAGTCTGGGAGCTATGCTGATAGGACAGCGTGGGCAGCTGAGGTGTGCAGAACTCTGAACACCAAACCCTCATGTCTTCTCCTTTTGGTGAAATCACACCAATTGGCCTGCAATCAGGTAGCTACTCTCAGGAGGTACTAGACCACTACAACACGCAAAGGCAACACTTGGCCAAGTTGCTGGCAAAAAAGGATAAAAGTAATGCCAGGCCTGTGTTTGAAGTGGGGGATCAGGTACTCTACTATAGGGAGGGGAAGGGAACAAAGCCCACTCTGGTAGATGGCATGGTCCAGCTGAAATCATCAGGTTGTCAGAAACAGGTGACACGGTGACTATTCAGCATCACAGAGAGCGAATGGTTGGCAAGCATAGACTGAAGCTTTATTACCCTCCTTTGGCAGACGTGTCAGGGGTAGAATTCTTGGACATGGATTCAGAGCCTCAGTCTGGTGGGTTGGTCTCACCCAGTGAACTGGCCAGGGACATAGCTGATGCAAGCAACACAACCATAGACGCTCCTGTGTTCCTCAGTGGTGCAGCCCCACCACAGCCCAATGGTCCAACTGGGCAGGAGGAACGTGCACTGGATGAGCAGCAGGTCGCTCCTCCCTCATCTCAGGAACAGCCACAAGTAGCAGCAGATCCTGTTGTCCCCAGGAATAAATTTGCTGAGGCTCTAAAAGCTCTACATAGAGCACACACTGCCAAGGCACAAATGGCAGCAGGTGCAGCACAAGTCAATGCTGTGGGTGAATCTAACCAGGATCCCAGTATTCTGGCAGTAGACACACAGGCACAGGTGAGCATCATCAGTGCACAAGCTGTATCTGGCCTAAGTCTGCAACGCTCGCCCTGGGCTAGAGTGTCAGATTTTTCAGGCAAAACAAAAATGGCAGTCAAAGGCCAAGTGCTAATTCCCATTCTGGGTGTGCCCACTCCCTTCCAGGTAGTAGAGGGCTACAAGGGGAATGCACTGCTGGGGGAACCATTTGTCTCATACCCTGGAGTAGTCATCTCAGCTGGGAGGTTGAGTGTGACTGGGGTGGGGCAGGTCACCCTGGACCATTTTAAAATTCCTTTAACACAGATCAGTGATGGCCTGGAAGCAGCCATCAATGCTGTCAACATAAAATACCTCCCAGGTCAGGAACCCTGTGTTGATTCCCTCATTCATTCTCAGAAGCTACACCCCTCTGCGTTTGGGCTTGGTAGATGGGACATAGCGTCCATGTCTCCCTTGTCCTATGATGATGTGGTCAAAGACTGTCAAACGCAGATTGGTTTTCTGAAATGGATGGAAGCCTTTAACAGGGCTAGAGAGGAATGGGTTTGTCCTGATCCACGTAGCAAGTCCCAGGTACCACCTGTAACACCGATTGAGGCACTGCCACAAGGGGCCAGAAAGCTCAGACTGAAGTTTGTCTGCAAGCATAAACCCCAGGCAGATGGGACACCTCCCATTTTTCATGCCAGACCTTGTGTCACGGAGTTCAGGGGCTCCACTGAGCTAACAGAGGCTGAACTGTATACCCCTGGTATTCAGCAGACGTCTCTTAAGGTCCTGTTGGCCACTTTCCTTCACCATCTGAATGCTGGTAAGGACTACGTGTGTAAAGCCACTGACATTAAACGAGCCTTCCTTAAAGGCAACCCTGACATAGCCCAAAAGGTGTGGAGGGGTCAAGTCTATGTGGTAAACACTCCCAAAGTCTGGTCTGGGGACATCAAGGAACCTCATTAAGGCCTAACTTGGGGGTAGAAGGGCTTCAGTCAGCACCTAAAATTTTTAGGCTGTCTGCCCAAGAGGTCTTCCTGAAGCTGGGGGCCCAGTATGATGATATTGACCCTTGTTTCTTCACCATCCCTCATCCTGCTGGTATGATGATGTTTGTGTGGCATGGGGATGATCAGCTCATTACTGGTCCCAGGGCAGCTGTGGAGGATTTCATTGCTCAAGTGTCTGCTAGCTTTGAATTAGGCAAGCAGCTGGAGCTGGGGAAAGATCCTGTCAAGTTCTGTGGCATCATTCTGAACCTGTTTAAGGAGCAGAAGGAGTGGGTGTGTTCTCTCAAAGCATCCCCTGAGTATGTCATGTCTTGCAAGATGTTCTTCCCTCTGACATCACTCCTGATCTCTGTCCCACTATTAGGGGTAAGCTAGGTTGGCTGTGTGCCACTTGTGCTCCTCATCTGGCCGTGGTCAGCAGAGTGGATGATGATGTCCTCATGGAGGTAGGGTCTAGGGCTATTAAACAGGTGTTACATGATGGCCCTCCCCTTATTCTTCATGCCTTGGATCTGTTCCAACCCATCACATCACATGCATGATGGACAGTTCCATGGAGTCACGGGTAGTCACTAAGGTACAAGCCAGAGAGGCAGGTCTCTTTATGTTGTCTAACCCCACTGGCAAGCAATCTTTGGTTTCCTGGTTCAGCAGACTCCACAAGCGCAAGGCAGTCAGCAGCAATGTAGCTGAATGCCGTGCTGTGGTATCTGCTGTGTTACATGCCAGGTACTTGAACCATCTGCTGGTGTGGTTGCAGCATCAGGCTGGTAGTTATGCTGGTGTCAAATCCCATCTGCTGACTGACAGTCAATCCCTTCTCTCTTTCCTGGACAACCCCTTGGCTGTGCACACCGATTTGGACTGGATTGTCCTCAAGCAGGAGTGTACCTATCTGGAGTCCAAGACTCACATCCGAGACCCTGACAATGCAGCAGATGCACTCACAAAAGTGCCACAGGCTGCAGGGCCTCAGTACAGAGTCCTATACACGCTGATGAACCCATACAATGGCAGAGGGTGAAGTGCCTCAGCCTAGGGCTATTAGCACCAGATAGGAGGGTGGTCATGGGGTGGCAGGGTCTGAAGTGTCCCACCCGTAAGACTCTCTTTGCGTCATTAAAGCTTGAGGTCAGAAGGGTCCTCCTTTATTGATGGCTTGTTCTTTGTCAATAAAACGTGTGGTCATATTTTTCTGGCAATGGTTTTTCCCAACACAGGCACCCAACCAGTGGGGATGTTGTATCCAACACGGAGGAGCTATGGGCGCTTTTATAAATGCATCTCTTTCAGTGTCCTGGTTGTCCCTGTGGGGAACCTTGCTTATCAGTAGTGGTTGGCATATGAGTGGGTTGTGGGAAGAGTCTTCCCCTCACTCCCCAAAGAAAAGTAATAATGGGAGTTATTCTAGGGCTTCAGGCCTAGACTATCAGTACACGTGGCGTTGTCCCCGTCTCCCAAGTGGGATACGGACATGGACGGTAGTGTAGTACACTGGACATATCTCTACTAGGATTTAGATCCGCACGTGCCAGGATGGGCACGTGGGTGCTAGATATTAGCACTGAGATATGTAGTGCACACGCACGTGGGTATTCACGTGGTAGGGTTTATGAGCTGTGATGCAGACCACAAGGTGGTTGCAGTGCTAGTCCTGTACGGAGGTCCTAGGGGAGGTCCAGGACCGTCCACGTAGTGCTGTTAGGCAGTCGTTGCCTGTGGGCATCGTATCAGTCCTAGCTGGAGTAGATCTAGCTGGACGGAGCCAGCACCTCATTGGTTAGCACTAGTACAGGATAGCTAGGTTACCCTAACCTACGTGCCCATGCAATCCAGCTTGGCAAGCTTGCATGGGTTGATATTATGCCAGCCATTGCATAATCCAACACACGTTCGCATCCATTTGCACGAGTGCATTAACTATTACCAGTTTAGAGTAGCGGCTATGGGACTCTGTAACTCGCCTGCCTCTTTTCAAATGTTAATGAATGAAGTGCTTAGACCTGTTATGGGGAATTCTCACCTTCCTCATGCAAGTGTCATCTGATTTAAAGGATCCTTCCTTCTCCTCTGTTTCTTTATCTGAGCATGACCGTTCTTGTGCTCAAGCTTACTTAGATGATATCCTTATTTACTCTCCTGATTTTGAAACGCACCTACGTGATTTAAAGAAAGTATTAGAGATAATGGCTGAAAATTCCTTGTGGGCTCGCCGTGCTAAAGTTCGTTCTGGTAGGAGTGTACCATTTTTAGGACATGTTTTGTCAGATGCCGGGGTCGCTACCGACCCGGATAAAACTAAGTCAATTCAGGAATGGCCTACCCCTACCGACGTTAAAGGTGTACGTAGTTTTCTAGGGATTGCCTCTTACTATAGGCGTTTTATCCCGCGTTTCGCAACTATAGCAGCCCCTATTAAGCATTTATTAAAGAAGGATATCCCCTTTGTCTGGAGTAGTGAATGTCAGTCGGCTTTTCAGTCAGTCTAAAATCCCTACTCCTCTCTCCTCCCGTACTCATCCTACCGGATACTACTGAACCCTTTGTGGTAGCTACAGACGCTAGTAAGGTAGCTATAGGGGGCGTCCTTCTCCAGGATCAGGGTCAGGGCTTACAGCCAATTGAGTATATCTCTAGGACAATGCTCCCTGCGGAGCGTAACTATCCCGTACACCAGCAGGAACTCTTAGCGGTGGTGTATTGTTGCCACGCGTGGCAGCACTTTCTTAAAGGTGCTCAATTTGATGTCTGCCTGAATGAACCCTGTGAGATAGATCCTTATAGATTAGTTATCCAAACGGATCACCGTCCCCTTACCCATCTTCTCTCCCAACCCAACCTTACCCCTCGTCAAGCGCGCTGGATGGAGTTTTTAGCACAGTTTTCCCCTTTTAAACTTCAGTATGTTCAGGGTGTAGATAACATAGTACCAGATGCACTCTCCCGTCGCGCAGATTACTCCTTTTTCGAGGACCTGGATGTTCTCAATACTACTCTAGTTCCTACTACTATGGGTGTAACCCCTTATGGTGAACTACCTGATGATGAATCCTATGCCTATCTCTTTCATACTGCTGTTCGCATGCCTGATCTCCTTTCTCACGTAGGACTCTCTCTCCCGTGTGAGGCCCTTCCTGTGGTCTCGGTGGGGGGGAGGGGGAAAATAAAATTTCCATACCGCTTAGCCATATAGCGACTAGGTCAGGAAAGTCTTATGATAACATAGTCCCTCTAGGACCTCCCCTTCTCTTTGGCAAGGCGGTAGGAGACCTCTTTAAACCTGTTCTGGATACCTCTGTAGCGATGCCTACCTCTGATCTTGAACGCCTTATTAGTAGATTTACGGCCACTGAGCCGCAAGCTTTAGCTGCCATCGCAGCCCTTCCCCAACAATTAGGCAAGCACCCTTGTAAATTTGTAGGTGGGTTTTTATATGTGCAAATAGCAGATTCTCCCCCTCAATGGCGCCTGTATGTCCCTCCTATCTGTCGCTCCTCCTTGCTCTTTGAGTTGCATGACTTAGCTGCTCATCAGGGTGGTAAACGGGTACGGGACCTAGTAGCCCGCTCTTACTACTGGAGGTGTTCCCCTGGCTTCCGGGCGAGGGCGAGGCAGATATAGATGACAACCCCTGTGACCTCCTACGGGCGGTCGAGTTCATGGAGATCGCGGACCAGACAGCGGGAGTAGCATTTGGCGACCCTTCCCCTACGGACGCACCAGTCGAGGCACAGTACACGCCAGAGTATTCGGCCTCCCCTGCAGCGTCCTCCTCCTCAGTGTCGGCTCCTTCCCCTGTCCCGTCTTCACCACGGTCGACCCGGCGCGCGTCGGTGGAGCCTACCCCTTTGGGCTCGGATCGTGAGCCTGATCCTCTCTCGGCGACTGTTTCTGCGATGCAGGCACAGATCCAGTCCCTGACCGCGGCTTTCGGGGCCTTCATGGCGGCCCAGGCACATGCTCCAGCCACGCCAGGTGGGGTGTCTGTTGTATCTGTGCCCCCTTCCCCTTAGGTTGCCTCGGCGCCTACGGTTTCGCCGCGTTGTGCGAGCCCTCGGTAGCTGCGGTTTCTTCTGTTGCTGCGGCTCCTACTACGCCTCCGGCTGTCTCTGCGCCTGCTACCGACGTACCTGCGCCTCTGCGCGAGTCTTCCGCCCCAGCGGCCGCGCCCGCCGTCGTCACTTCCGGGCCGCCCACAGCGCCAGCGCCGCCATCGCGGGGGTTCTTTAGCGACCCGGGCGGTCTTCCCAGGCTTTGGGAGGGTGGTCCTCCGCAGAGGATTCAGGTGCCCGACTGGAGCTTGGATGGTAACCAGTCGTATGCCGGATTGCCTGTCCCTACGGGCCCTGTTTAATTTCAACATGTGGCCTGGGGGTGCGCCGCCACCGGAGACCGGAGCGCCAGCTGCGGTGGCGGGTCCGTCGCGACCCCCTCCGGCAGCAGGTCCGACGCGACCTCCGCTGTTGTACCGGCGCCGTCTGCGTCTGTGCCGGTTCCTACCCCTGCTTCGGCCCCTGTCCCTTCGGCCCCGCGGTCTTTGGCTGCGGTTGTTCGGGCCAGCGGCCCTGATCCTCGCGCCACCCGCGCTGCTGATTCCCTCCGGGAGTTGTCCGAGGGCGATCAGGATCGGGTCCCTTCTGTGGTGCATGCGACGCCGGAGTCGCGCGACACGCCTGTCCTTGGGTACGGTATGTCTGCGCACGCCTGCCGACAGTGTGACCTGCCGCGCGCAGTCCGCCGAGCTTGCCATTTCGCCCATGTCCCTCGGGTTCTCCCAGGTGTGTCGGGCGCCGCGGGACCGTGGCCTACCCATTGAGACTGATCGGCCTCCTTTCGATATGGTTATTTTAGCTGATCCTGTGTTCCAGGGCGAGATCCTGGTTCGGCGCGTTCTGTATCGCTGGGCTAGGCGTCACAATGACTTGGACACCTACGGTGGGTTCCAGTGGGCTTACCCGCCGCCTCTGGGCATTATGGCCTCAGCTGCCCTTACGGTAGAGTTTCCTGCGGTGCCGGGTGCTACGTACAGCACGGTTCTCCAGCCCATCCTAGAGTGGGATGCCCGTCGTCCAGCGCCCATCCCGGGCCAGGGTCTGGACTCCCGTGGTCATCCTCCTCCTCGGGCTTAGTAGCGACTACCTCGAGACGTTCGGGTCGCGACAGTGTGCCCGTCGGTGGCGCTTCCGTGAGGTTCGGCACATCCGGATGTGGCCGTCTGACGTGGAGCCCGGCCTGGTAGATCTGTTCTTCCCGACGGGTTTGCGCTCTCGGATCCGGTACCATCGCCTACTCCTGCGGGCTCTCTGCTTGATCGCGGTAGAGCCTTTCCTACGCCTCTTTCAGCCTGTGGTTTCCTGGACTGGGCCCGTGGTCAGGTCGTTCTTACGCAGCATAGGTATTACTGGGCCTTTCTGGGTCTTTTTCCTGATGGCGTGTGGGCCGATGTTTTCCTCACTGTAGATAGGCATGACAATGCCGATGATGTGGCCCACTACCAGGCGTATCTGGATGTTCTGCTGGCCTCGCGTGGCACTTACCAGACTGATGGCAACTAGATAGAGGGCCTTAGGCCCGACCTGAGGGTGTTGTCCCTCCGGTATATAGAGTCGCCCTCATATTCTGGCCAGTTGATTGGTCGTTCTTGGTCCTTGGTGTACTGATTTGTTTACTCTGTGTGTCCTGCCCAGTGCCGTTCCCCCCCGGCAAGGACTCTGTTCCACCAGGCAGTTAGGGGAACCTACCACCAGGCTTGGTGCTGGTTAACCCTACACCTCCCGGCGTGGTGGTGGAGACCGAGTTAATACGTTGGTGCTTTGTATCTTGGATGGCCTGCCGATTGTGTTGGTGTGTGCTGGGTGCATTAGGTTTCCTATCCCTTGGTTTCCTCCCTGTGCGTAGGGAGAGGGCTCCCTACCTTTGTGGGGGGGGAGGTGTTACGTCGCGTAACTTTTGTTGTTGTTACGGACGTAAATTAGGTCCCTTGTTGCCTCAGCCATTCCGGAGCAGTTCGCTGACTTTCCTAGGCTTACGTGTAGTAAGGACCTTTTGGCCGGTCGGTACCGGGCCTTGTGACGTGGCAATTGTACAGTATGGTGGTTCGGTGCAGTCGCGCCGCGCTGCGTACTTTAGTAGTGGTCCTTTTATCCTGCGTGTGAACCTTGTGGACGTGCGTTGGTCCTGTGGGCGAGGGTCGATGTCGGCCCGAGCATACACGCCTGTCGGCGATCATTTATGCAGCAGTTGTCCTTCGTGAATGGCACTCGGCGTGTGTTAAATGAATTAACACATATAGGCTTGGGTCACGGCAGTGTAGTATTGTTTCCTTCGTAGTACCCTGGTTTTATTCGGTATATGGCGTATTATAAGGGAATGCATTGAGAAGCAGCGTCGTCGCGTCCTAGGTCTTATAGCCAATATAGCTCCTCACTCCTAGGTAGGTGCCTCATCACTAGTTTAGGTAAGGTTAGGCGAGATGTTTGGGATAGAGTCGAGCCAGGACGTAACACTAGGCTACCACATACAAGGGTGGGAATGTAAGCTACCCCTGCTCTAGGTGCACCAGGGCACCTGCACCACCATGCTGTCTCAGGTTCAACCCGCCTAAGGGGGGGATCCTGGCACGGGGGAGGAAGATCATCATGGCTATACAAAAACTAGAGCGTGGCATCTCAGCAGAGAGCAGCTCTCCATGCATGGGCACAGCATAACTAAATAAAACTAGGCATCATCTGGAGTGTGGCACATCATAGGCACACATGTACATGGTTAAATAATGCTCGTGGCTCAGCTGGTATAGTGCCTGTAGGAGGCGTACATGTACATGGCCACGGTCTATCTATTCTACACTACTACTGCTGTAGTCCCCTAAGCTGGGGCGTCTGGAGTCGCGGGGGCCGCGGGGGTCGCCTGCCAGGGCTTGTGGCCGACGTAGATGGCCGCCCGGCCCCTTCCAGTATACACCGGCTGCCCCGCCTTGGTCTGCCGGAGCTGGAGGTAGGTCGGCCATAGCTCCCGTCGCCGTTGTTGCTGCGCCAGGGTCAAGTCGTCGTCAATGGTGAAGAGAGTCTTCTCGAGCCGCTTGCGGCGTCGGAGAAAAGAAATCTTGTCCGCCGGGTTCTTAAAGGTGAGAAGGAGCGGGGGCGGCCCTGCCTTACCCCGCGCGCGGGGAAGGCGGTGGGCGACCAGCTCGATCATACCATATTAAGACCCATGCATGCGACTAAGAATTTCTCTCTCAAACACACCGTCGTGCAACTAGCTTCTCGGAATTCTCACCTTCCTCCATGTCGAAGTTCTTGACAATGACGTTGAGGCTGCGCTTGGCGAGCTCGGCCTCCTCGCGGAGGTCAAGCGTCTGCCGTTGGAGCTGCATGGGCTGCGACGGCGGAGGTGGTGGAGGTGGTGTGTTGCTTAAGCATGTCCGCCCAGGTGGTGATGGGAGGAGCATCGCCGGCCAGGCCAGCCGAGGCTGGCTTGGCGGCAATGTCCTTCACCGCCTGGGCGGTGAGGCCTGCGGTGTTCTGCAGAACCTCGATAGCGATGGCGTTGTCCTTAAGACGCTGGTCGATGTCGCGGAGCTGGGCGGTGATGGAGTCGGTGGAGGCGGGGGGGGGGGGGGGGGGAGGCGAGGAGGCCGGCGGTGGCGGTGGGGATGGTGGGGATCGAGCTCAGCAGCCAGCGTGCCGCCAATTGCCGCCACATCTGCAGCAATGGGCGTCATGTGCTGTGAGAGGGCGGCGTGGAGGTGGTGGACGAAGGTGGATTCGGTAATGGGTGCCGGGGTGCAGAAGGTCCTCGGCCGAGCGCTTAGTGAGGGTAAAGAGAGCTGCGAGCTGAAGGCGGGGGCGAGACCAGCCGGCCAGGTTGGTCGACGAGTCTGAGACGCGGTGGGAATACCGGCCGTCAGCTCCGTTGCGGAAAAACTGGGTGTTGAAATTGAGTTGCTGGCACAGGGCCAGCAGTGAGGCGTGTGACCCGTAAAACACGAGCTCCAGTATCTTGATGGGTGGCATGTCGAAAAAGGCAGGCCTGTTGACGTCAAAGGTGGTAAAGAGCCTGTCGACGTCAAAATCACGCTCAGACCAGCCAGGTTCGCCTGGGCGACTGCGCTTTGGGTCAGGCGATGCAGAGGGCGAGGAGAGCCCGGGAGGGTTCTGGGCGACCACCAGTGCGCGACTAGTGTCACCACTGCCTTCCGGCCCTGATGGCGAAGCTGCAGCCGGAGCTGCAGACGTATTTTCATTGCCTAACGCATTCGCCAGGCTGCGTTGCGTTGCACTAGGAACTCAGATCTGAGATTTTTCTCAGTTTTTCTCAGTTTTCTCAGTTTTCTCAGGAAGGCTGCCTGAGATTTCCTGAGATTTCCTGAGATTTCCTGAGATTTCCTGAGATTTCCTGAGATTTCCTGAGATTTCCTGAGATCAACTGAGAAAAATCTCAGTTTTCTCAGGAAAACTGAGAAAATCACCTGAGAAAACTGAGAAAACTGAGAAAAAACTGAGATCAGCCTGAGAAAGTCGCCTGGCCTGAGATTTTTTTTTCTCAGGAACGAAATTTCTCAGGCGCCCGGTTTTTTCTCAGGTTGCTGCCTGAGAAAATCTGAGACTGAGAATATCTGGGAAACTTAAGGCCTGAGAAAAACTGAGAAACCTCATGCACACAGAGAAATCGCATTCATACCACGCAACCAGAAATCACTTTGATTACAAATTATAATAATTTCTTGTGCAGTTGGAGTACAGCTCTTCAAGTTTAATAAGAACACCAATTTCAGTCACTAGACGAGTTGCTACAATCTGCTTCAGCGTAGCTCACTTTTCCATACGCCCTTGCACTTCTCCTCGTTGGTGCAAGGTCGCCCCGGCTAGGTTCAGCCACATTCTTGTGCTGCCTACCCCCTCTCCCCCTCTGCCCACGATTCCCCCGCGTAGGTTCAGCCGCATACTCGCGGCCATCGCCACCACGGGCAGAATCAGCAGCATTTTCTGCTGCAGGCTGCCTCCTTCCTCTCCCCCTCCGTCCACGCTTCCCCGTGCAGGTTCAGACGCATTGTAGCTGCATGGGTCATCACTGTCGCTGCTAGGTGGAGCCACATCCTCTTGGCTACCATTATCACTGCCGCTGCAGATGGAGGAATCAGTTTCTGCTGCAGGCTGCTTACCCCTCCTCTTCCTTGGTGCAGGCATGCCATCCTCGCTGCCACACTAGGAACGGAGTGTTGACAAACTTTGACAATTGTTTGTCAAGAATGGTCAAATAGTTCTAGTGTGACCCGCTGGCTTCACACAGCCAAAAAAAAAGAAAAATTTAATCAATTTTTGGCGGTAGAGAGACCATGGAGGGACTGCCCGCTGCCCGCTGTAGACGCATACTGTAGTTCGTAGAAGCGTACTCCTTCGCTGCACTCCGGAGAGGAATCGTGACGGACTGACGGTCTCCTTCGCTGCCCTCCAGAGAGGAGGCCGCTAATGCGGCCGCTCGCTTCGCTCGCTGGGAGCTTTGCGCGGATGGGTTGGCAGTTCTTCCGTGCGCTTGGCGCGGATTGGTGGTCAGTCAGTCCGCCCCTTCTGGATTGGCCGCCTACTCGGTGATGCCCTGAATAGTGTCGGATTACCTTACATTGCCAAATTAGTAATATAGATTCTTGACATATCAACTGACATGACCTTGACAAACCTTGACAGAACTTGACAAAAGCTTGACATGATAACATCAAAGGCTTGACAAACCTTGACAGAATGTTGAAAGGTTGACAAAACCTTGACAATCTTTGAAATATCAACATATCAACACGGAAAAAAATGTCAATACACTGACAAACCAAGGTGATGTGTCAAGAAATGTCAAGACGTTAACAAACGAAGGCCAAAAAAATTGTAAACATGACAAAATGTCCACAAATGTTAACATGACAAACGTCAACATGACAACCAAAGGCGTAGCAAACTGACAAATCAACACCACGCACAGGTAAACTTATTTCATTAAAATCAACAAGTTCAAAAGACCACCTAAACCAAGTCATCATCATCATCATCATCATCATCATCATCAAAATCAACATGGCTGCTACCTTGCTGCCTGAATTGCGGTTTTCTGCATTACATTAGCATGACAAACTGTACTGACAAAACACATGAAGGAGAAGTGCACTCAATCACAGTCCGAGGGTGGCGGGCAAGATGCACAGCCACAAGCATCTTACAAATGCAGTATAACATCCGCGTAGGGCTGTCCCAGCGATCATTGCTGAAATTAATGGACGACTTTCTAGAAATTTACCGCAGGAGACTGTCCAGTGCTACAGCGATGTGATGAGGGCTCAGAGCCTACAAAATCTGTGTCCGCAGGTGCCCTCCCCGCCATGCTGGGCTGGCCGATGTGTGCGCCATGGTTGTGTTAGGTAGATTGCCTGCATGCAAGGGAAACATGCGTTATCCAGCAAAGCAGCAAAGGGAACACACAACGATCTTAAGTGAGATGAATACCCGACGCCTTGACGCGCCAACAACGTTGCATTACCTAAATCAGTTGTGTGTAATGAGACGGCGTGAGAGCACAGCAGTCGCGTGGCTGTTTGTGAGTGATGGCTTGATTTTTGGACCGAGAAAGTGAGATAGTGGACAGAGAGAGAGAGAGAGAGAGAGAGAGAGAGAGAGAGAGAGAGAGAGAGAGAGAGAGAGAGAGAGAGAGAGAGAGAGAGAGAGAGAGAGAGAGAGAGAGAGAGAGAGAGAGAGAGAGAGAGAGAGAGAGAGAGAGAGAGAGAGAGAGAGGGCCTGGTATTCTCACCTAAACTGTCCCTATGTACCTCACAAGATGTAGGGAACTGCGAAACCACAGGAATACCTAGAGAAGAGCGCTTCCTGGCTCACGAAAAACTCGCCGATTGAGTGCTTGACGTTCACGTTTGATAATGCTGAACTGCGTTATCAAATCATCTGCGTTATCAAATCATCATCTGGCAGAGTCACGTCACTTGGTTGGTGCCGGGCCCGCTACAAAAAACGTAGCGGGCCCGGTGATGTCGCTATTACACCACCCGACTTTACATCGAGTCACTGTGAATGATATATATTCATTGAGAATGATAGATTACGGAGGTGAGATAGGCATGCAACATAAGGAAAAACCCGATAACTGGGAGAATAACCCTGAAGAAATTAATAGTAATCTGACACAGACATCCAAGGATCACGCCAGCGGCACAAGGTACAACTAACTATACATCACAAAACTACACGCAGCAACAGCGCTGCCGGCCCACCATGCAGGCCTGGAAGGGATCTAGACCGCATGGGTCGCGACAAAGTCGGCCCGGGTGCGGCGGAATAACACATCAGCCACGGTGCGAGTGAGGGCGAGTGACAGGCGCTGCCGCCAATACGAGGACCACGTGCGGGCCGACCACGGGGCGGTCTGACCCTCGAGGTCGAGGCGGTCTTCACGGCGCTGGCAGCACTCGTGGAAAAACTCCGCTGTCTTGGGGCCCATGGCCCCGAACTCCTCAAGGACAAAGGGGATGACCCGGTGGGGCCCCACATTGCCGTAGGAGGCAAACTTGTCGCGCTCAGCCACAGCGGCAGCAGCGCCGGCATCCACAGCCGCCCGGAGGATGTGGCGACCGGAAAGCGGCCGAGCCACGGAGACATCGATGAGCAGGTGGCAACCCTGCCCGTCGTAGTCAAGCACGGTAATGTCGGGGCGGTGGTTGGGTGAGTAGAGGGCGGCCCCATCCGCGTCCTCGCACTTGATGGTGGAGTGGGGAAAGACCGACCGAACCATGGCACACACCACCCGGAGGAGAGCGGTATGGAGATAGAGGAACCAGTTCTGGTTCTGCTGGCCACCCATGCACGCGATGTAGTGCGTCCCAGTAGTATCCAGAGCAAGCCCGCAGCTGCCGCAGGACGCACCCGCCGTGATGAGAGGTTGCGGGGCAAAGAGCTGGTGGCGGAGAGCGATGGCGTAAAGGGCCGGAACCAGTGTGAACAAAGGGCTCATGGGGAGGGCGCGCAGGAATGCGGACCCCACGCTCCCCTCAAGGGAAACGGAGTGAAGCCAAGCCTTCCCCTGATCGTTCAAGCTCGCATGCAGACCCATCCAGTCGGCACAGTGTAGTATACCCGCGTAGGTCTTTTGTTGTTTTTCATGAACGCAGGCAGGGAAGACACTAGGACTGACGACAGTGGACACGCCGGGCGTGCCCCGGGGCAGGCGACGGTGGACGGCCTGAGCGGGGCGGACGAGGTCGCAAGCCTGCTGGATCCCGAGGTAAGAATCCTGCACAGCCTGCACAAAGGGGAAGGGGGATGGGGTGACCAAGTCGGGAATGGCGCTGACGGCGCTGGGGACCAACCGGCGGATCTCCGCCCAGGCCTGAGCAACAGAGCCAAGGAAGGCGGCGGGGGCGAGGCGGGCGGCGCGGGTGAGCCCACACCCGCCCATGCGGCAGGGGAGGGTGGCCAAGCGCATGGAGTGAGCTGGCAGGCTAGGGCCGGGGAGGAGCACCTGCAAGGCGGCCTGAATGCGCTCGTCATGGCCTTCCGCGGCAAGCCGCACCAAGTGGGGGGGAGCGCCACGGAGCCAGTGAACCACCCGCGGGTGGGCGCAAAACCACAGGAGGAGCCCTTTGGTCTGGGGGTCCTTGAGGCGCGCCCAAGTCTCGAGGACATGGGTGCGCTGTTCCACGGTGGCCCGGAGCTCCTCTTCGACGTAGTCAGGGTCACCCACAGGGACGCCCAGGCACGAGAAACCACGCGCCCGCGCCAATGCCCCCGGGATAGCCGCGGGGAAGCCAGAGCAGTCCCCCTGGGGCGAAAAGACTGCACACTTGGGGAGGGTGAGCCGAAGGTTGATGGCCGCCATGGCCACTTCAAGGGCAGCCAGGGCGGCAACCACAGCGTCGGCCGGGCCAAGGGCATGGATATCGTCCATATAGGCGAGGAGCACGACATCCGGGTGCGCAGCGTGGACACCTTGGAGAGCCTTGTGCAGCGGGGCAGACAGGTAAAAGGGGCCGAGGGGGTCACCTTGCTGGGTTCCCGTGCGGGAAGCGATGTCGGCGAACGTCCCATCCTCCATGAGGAAGGAGAGTTGAGTGGGTTCGCCGTAGCAGGCTGCTGTCCACGCAAGAAGGTCAGGGAACGCCTCGCCGACGGCCTCAAAGATGCTAGCCTTGGTGACAGCATTGAACGCATTGTGGCAATCCACCTTCAGCGCCACATGGGTCGGATGCGTCTCGAGGTAGGCCTGAACTGTGTGCACGATGATGTCGCTGCCCCCTTTGGTGGCGACGCCAAGCTGGGCCGCGACGGACTCCTCAGTATCACTCCGGTTGGGGCAGAAGTAGGCGCGAAACTCGGGGGCCTTTTGGCGACAAATGACCTTACTCACCAGCTTGCGTAGGACCTCGCCGCAAGCAATGGGACGAACGCGGCCAGCAGGCGGGGGGACGTCGTCTTTCAGGAGGGCAATGAGGCGTGCCCCAGCCAGCCAAGGGCGCGCCGCGGGGGCCAGGGACCCCGCGGCCAAGTCGGCGGCAGCCTCAAAGAGTGCGGTCGCCCCGCCATGGCCCGCCATCACGGAGAGGTGCTCGTAGCGCCAGCCTGAGGGGCCGGTGGAGGAGGCGTTCGGCAGATCCTTCAGCACAGCCGTGAAGATGTCCAGGTCCAGGACAATAGGCGGGGGCGGGGGGGTGGCCGGGGCGGGCACCGCAAAGGCCGGTTCGTCGGGGTGAAGGTCGCGCAAAGCCTGCAGGGTCGGGGGAGTGGAGGGAGCCAACGCGGTCAGTTCAAGCTTTTGCATGGCCCGGCTCAATTCACCTACCTTCACCAACCGCATGACGTCAGCTTCCACCCGGGCAAAGGAGGCGGCCCCCGACACCCGGGTGGAGGCCGGAGGCTGCAGCGCCCACAGCCCTTCCCAATCCCCGAGGAGGAACCGCCGGCAGCGAGCGATGACCGCACCCTGTACGCCACGCACGCCCCGCTCCAACGGCGCTAAGAGGAGCCGGGGGGTGACGAGAAACAGCTTGTGGCCGAGTTCGTCGAGAGGGTGACTATGCATCCGGGCCAGGGAAAGCAGGGCGCAGCGCGTAAACAAGCTCCGGGCGCGGTGAGGGACGTCCGGGAGCGTCATGCAAGGGTTGCGCGCACAGGCGGCAAAAGGGAGCGTGGCCAGGAATGCCCAGCCTGCCGAGAGGTCCCCCGGATCGCTCGTACCCTGCGATGCCGGTGGAGGGGCAGGGGCCGACCGAGGGGCCGCCCCGGACCGGGAGGCCGGTGCGGCCGCCGGGCCGCCGGGCAGGCCGTTCTGGGGGGTTTGGCGGCGGCACTGCCGCTCATGCTGGTACCGCCCGTGGATCGAAAAAATCCGCTGGCAATGGGCTGCCGGGCAGCGGTAGCAGTCCATGGCGCGCATGGCGGCCTCCGTGATGTGGGGGTGGGAAGCCCGAATGTGCACCAGCAACGAATTCCGGTTGGGCAGGCGCGCGCCACACGGGTCACCAAGGGGACCATCGACTTGGCAATAATGGAAGCCATCTGAGGGGGTGCGCCCACCCGGTTGGGCCGGCCCGGGTCGAGAGGGGGAGGGGTCGGGAGCACCCTCAGCCAGAGGAACTACAGCTGCAGCGGAACCCAGGGCGGGGCCGGCCGCCGGGCGGTCAGCAGGGCTCGTGGCAGCCGAGGACAAGACCGGCGCGGGGACGGCCCCCACGGCCGGGAGGGGGGCGCTGGAGGAGGCAGCCAAGCCGGCGCGCGACCCACGACCACGCACAGGGGAGGCAGGTGTCGGGGCAGGCGCGTGGGACTGGCGGCGCACGGACACGGGCGAGGGCCCCAGCGGGAGAACGCCAGGAGGCAAGGGGGAAAGGACCGCGGCCCGGCAAAGGGGGCAGGTGGCGGAGGTCGCGTGCAAGCTCGTGGCGATGCAAGCTTGATGGAAGACGTGGCCGCAAGCAGGGAGGCGGCAGAGACCGTCACCAGGGCGAGGCAGGTCCAAGCAGATGGGGCAGGAGGGGCCGCTGGCAGTGACATCCACCAAGTGGGCCGGCCCGTAGTGGGCGGGCGCCGCGTCCCACCCCAGCTCCCAGCTCGGCAGTCGGGCGATCTCATCGGCGGAGAGAAGACGGCGGCGCGGACCAGCAGGGTGCCAGACATGGGGGATGCCCGCAAGCTCGAGCACATCGTGCAAGATGGCGGGCACGGCCGCACCCGCGCTCAGCTCAAGAACACGCCCCCCCCCGCATCGTACAGAACCAGGTCGCCGGCGTGCACGGTGACAGGAGCCCCGAAGTCAACGCGCAGGCGGGCGGCTTGCGCTGGGGTGACCGCCGTAGTCAAGCGCCCGTGGGCCTGCGCAACAAGGCCGGCCGAGCCGGGCCCGGCAGAGGCAAGAAACGTGTGCAGCTGAGGGCGATCGAGCAAGGCGTGGTCGGTGGCCCCCCAGCGAGATATGTCGCACGGGCGGCCTGCTGGGCCTGCACGGCAAGCCCTGTAGCAAAGAGCACCACCGCCTGCGCCACTTGAGCGTCCAGATTCAGGAGCCATTCTTGGCGCACCGCGGGCAGGTGCCAAGGCAGGCGGCCGCCGGCATGGTAGTCCTCGAGGACAAACCCCCAAAGCGTGGAGGCAAGGACAGGGGGGGAGGCTGCCTGCAGCATGTGCCGGACACGAACCACAAGGGCACTAAATTCAGGGGGCCGTGGGAGCGTAGGAAACGCCGCGTGCAAGCCGACAGCGTCCAACAGCAAGGGGCAATACAGCCAAGAGAACGTGGCGTGCCGGAGCGCGCTGACGCCCGCAATGTTGGTGGGGGGCCAAACGGAGAAGTCGTGGGACCCAAGCGCGGCCGACCAGGGGCCCACCACAGGAGTCGCCGCAGGGTGTCCCACAGCCTCAGGGAGGAGAGCCGCCAGGGACCCCTCAAGCACAGGAGGACGCAGGTCAGTGGCCACCGCCGTGCTGGCCGGAGGTGGATCCCCAGAGCTAGGCGGGGCAGGGCCAGGGGACCCCGCGGAGGGGCCGGACGTGACGGCGCGGGGAGAGCGGGAGCACGGTGTGGAACCCTCCACGAGGTCCGCAAGGCCCAGGAGAGGGTCCAGCGAGGGGCTGCGGGAGGGGGCGCGGGCCGAATGGGATCCCGGGGTCGACACGGCCGCGCGTCGGGAGCCTAGGGACGGCCGAGGCGGGGCCACGCAATGAGGGCACGCCCAAGGACCCGGGGGAGGCAGCCGGAAGAGGGGCGGGACCAAGCAGCGCGTGTGCCAGCCGCATTGGCACGAATCACACACAAGGAGACGGGGGGCATCCTCACCACTGTGGCAGACCTCGCACACAAGCGAGAGTGGCACAGGGGCGCCACGACCGCCGTCGTCCAGGTCGCCCATCTCCTGCAGGTGCGCCGCGATGCGTAAGGACCGACGCGGCGCAGGGGCGCCACTAGGCAGCGCATCCCGCGCCCGGGAGGTGCGGCGTCGTGAAGGAGGCATGGGGGAGGTGCGTAAAACAACGGAACCGGAAGCGCGGGGGGAGAGCGAGATGCGGACGCGGGGGGTTTGGGGGGCGTGCCCCCCAAGCGGGGGGTTTGGGGGGCGGCAGCCCCCCAACGCGGGGCGGCCGCGGTGCCGCACCTCGGCGCAGGTTTTTTCAGCTGTGCATGGAGAAAAAAACGTGTCTCAATCCAGGAACCCCCGTCGGTTCATCATGTCAGCCTAGAAAACTGGAGCGGTGGAGCCACAACTAACGGGAAAGCCGCATTCAAATTCGCCTAGCCCACGGGTCACAATTGGCCGACAGGTAGATGCAGCCAGCCCCGGGCGTGTCGCAGACAGTAATCACTACCGTAGGCCGCGGTGCCGCACCTCGGCGCAGGTTTTTTCAGCTGTGCATGGAGAAAAAAACGTGTCTCAATCCAGGAACCCCCGTCGGTTCATCATGTCAGCCTAGAAAACTGGAGCGGTGGAGCCACAACTAACGGGAAAGCCGCATTCAAATTCGCCTAGCCCACGGGTCACAATTGGCCGACAGGTAGATGCAGCCAGCCCCGGGCGTGTCGCAGACAGTAATCACTACCGTAGGCCGCGGTGCCGCACCTCGGCGCAGGTTTTTTCAGCTGTGCATGGAGAAAAAAACGTGTCTCAATCCAGGAACCCCCGTCGGTTCATCATGTCAGCCTAGAAAACTGGAGCGGTGGAGCCACAACTAACGGGAAAGCCGCATTCAAATTCGCCTAGCCCACGGGTCACAATTGGCCGACAGGTAGATGCAGCCAGCCCCGGGCGTGTCGCAGACAGTAATCACTACCGTAGGCCGCGGTGCCGCACCTCGGCGCAGGTTTTTTCAGCTGTGCATGGAGAAAAAAACGTGTCTCAATCCAGGAACCCCCGTCGGTTCATCATGTCAGCCTAGAAAACTGGAGCGGTGGAGCCACAACTAACGGGAAAGCCGCATTCAAATTCGCCTAGCCCACGGGTCACAATTGGCCGACAGGTAGATGCAGCCAGCCCCGGGCGTGTCGCAGACAGTAATCACTACCGTAGGCCGCGGTGCCGCACCTCGGCGTTATATATATCATTCACAGCCTTATATATATATATATATATAAGGCTGCCTACAGCACCGCGCGATCCAGCTACGAGCCACGAGCGGACATGGCTGACGGCGGAGCTCAGAACTTTTGCGTCTGAGCCCCAAATTCAGTCAGGCTACTTGCATCAGATGCGTCTTTTCAAGACGCATCTGCTAGTATAATCGGTTACGGCTGTAACGCAGTATTTTGCAAATGCCACCAAAACGCAGCCTTGACAAACATTTTGAGCTGTCGTCGGCATTCCCGTCGACAGCAGCACGTGCGACATCAACTCCTGCGGACGCCAACCTTTTTGCGCTGATCGAAGCTCTCCCCCCCGGTCTGCCTCCCTCGACGCAGTGCTCTACGCCAAATTCGTCGCCCATTCCCAAGAAAACCCGAACTTCCCATACCAAATGGGACGTCCGCCGCTTCGGCGCCGGCCAGCGGGATTTTTGCATCTTGGAAATCTTTACGCTCACGAAGGAACAATGTGACGATGTTATCAAGTTCCTGGCCCGCCATGACGAACTTTTCCTGCCTACCCCTGGCGACAAGGTCACCAAGCCCGCCTGGGAATGGCTGCTTCAAGAACCGGAGGCGTACTTGAAGGCAGTCATCATGTGCAGCTACCTGCGCTGCGACGCCCACGACATCACCCAGATTGGCTACGCTGGCCTCAGGAGCCTCCTGCATGAGCGCAGACGGGCAGCCACAGCAGCTGCAGCATCCCCGCAGAGCAGCACCTCCCCCAGCACGGACTCCATCCGAGCTGCAGTGGCGGAGCAGCTGGCGCCGATGGCTGAGCAGCTCGCCGCCCTGAACGCGCCTGACGGCCCACTCAACACTCTCTCGGCCAAGGTCAACAACATTGAAGCCAGAGTCGCCCTTAAGCTCCAGCCTCAGTTTACTGCTACGCAAGAGCACATTGCCACCAAAGTTTCCGAGGCCACAGCCACTGTGACCACCCGCCTTAACCAGGTGGAAGGCCGAGTCGGCCAAGGCACCGTGAAACTTGAGGCAGTTGCCGCCAAGGTAGACGCCCTGGCCACGCAGGTCCCCGAGATCGCCGAGCGAACGGCCACCATCGCCGCCCAACCTGCTGGTAGGGCTAGTGATGACCCCTCGACTCGCGCCTCCTGGGCGGACCTGCTCAAGAGCCAGGCATCCTCTACCACGACCGCCATCACCACCAAGCTCCAGGAGCTGGAAGACACGCGCCGCGAGGCCGCTGACCGCGACCGTCGCCGCTGCCGGGTCATCCTCAGGCGCTTCGACATGCTGCCGGAGGAGACCCCAGACTCTCTTCTCGACGAGCTGAAGAAACAGCTCTTGGCGCGCATGCAGCTGCCAGGTGCGATACTGCAGGGCGCCTACCGCCTGCCCCATCCACGGGCCAAGGCTGGGCCCCCTCCAGTGGTCCTCACCTTCAGCGACATCACAGCCCGAGTTCGGTTCCTCTCTCGCCGCAAGAAGCTGGTGGACACCTCCTGGTCGCTTGACGACGACCTGACGCCAGCCCAGCAGCAGCAACGCCGCGATCAGTGGCCCGACTACATCCGCCACAAGACCAACCCCGAGAAGCCCCAAGTGTACTGGCGGGGCGGGGACCTCTACGTCAACAAGAAACTGTGGAAGCCCCCCCGGGCTTCCCCGGGATAGAGCACTCCAGCTAGTTGTCTAGATGGGGGCAATCGATGATGGGATAGCTTAGGCATTACAGCACTTGAAACGATATTAGCGCACAGCGTTATAGTACCTTCAATTAGCTCTGGCACCTTGTGGCCATCAGCTTGCGCCTTAATTAGCCGACGTCTTGAGCCCACCTCACATTTGTAGCATAAGCTATGCGTCAGCCTACCTATGGTATTGCACTGGTTGTATTGCACCCACAGTGTTGCGCCCCGGCACCATGCCGTGGAGAGAGCGCTCTGTGGCCTGCCCACCTGCGGCAGTGAGAGAAGCTAGGGCGCCCTGAGTCCCTCCTTCTCACTGTGTATATAGGGTTGAAGGTTCCTTTACTCTGTATTGGCACCCACGTGACGCAGTCACGTGCTTATTAATTAATTAATTAAGCACCGCGCATGGTGTCCAAGTAAAATTATGGCGCTGCCAAGGCTGCGTACCTGCCGTTATCGCCTTGGTCTTTGTCACGGTGGCGTTCTCCAATTCACGTGCAACGTCCACTTCCTGTGCCAGCTCTGGCGCGGCGCGTGCCCTTCGGGCTGAATTTCAAATTTCCGCGTGCAGTCCGTTGGAGAGGGGCGCTGCGTCCTGAGTCCGGACTTGGCGAATTCGGAGGCTGCTGGTCGCACAAAAGATCGTTGTTGGCTGTTGAGTGATGTCCGACAGGCACGATGGAGAGGGCTCCATCACATTGGCGACCTCACCGGTGGCCCACATGTACCGACGAGACCTGCATCTCGAGCTTGTCGGCCCTCACGCTGCAGCTGTCGCCATGCGAGACGCCCTGAGACTCTCGGCATGATTTTTCCCGTGCAATATCACGCCCTCGATTCGCAGCAAGGCCCGTCTGCTCCAATATGGCCGACTGCGGGCTGTGCCGTAACAGGAAATGTCCGGGTGATGGCAGGCAGTGCCTACCCATCCCACCGCACGCACCGCGTCAAGCAATATTTCCACTTCCGCTGCTGCTGGGCACCGGGCTACTGCCTACATTTCTTCAATCGCTCCATCGCCTCCTCCATGGTGCCTCGCTCCCTGCGGCCCCTCCGCCACGCCGGATATCCATGGCAATCAAGCCTACCGGCTACCACCATACCGGCCACGAGCCCTTGCTGCACCAAACGAAGTGTGCGGCCCCGAATTAAGTGAAGTACACGGCAGGACTGGGAACCACCTGAAATTACATCGGGGTTTCCAGTGGACTTGGCGTCACATCTTGCTAACGTTGTCACTGTCGGCAGTTGTCAGTTGCTGTTGGTTGTTGCATGCTGAGGGTTGCAGATGTTCTAGGAACAGCTGGTCCAATGTTGCTATGCATGCAGTTACTCTTGCCATTACGTGTGTCCGTGTGCCTCCAACCATCCCGCCACAATGCCAGCACCCTCCACCCCGCTAACTCCCACTCGCCCCACTCCCCTGCCTGTTCCATACCCGCCCCACCCACAAATATACGTCACAGACATCCACATGCCGTTATCCATCCCCACCTGACTACGGACTACTCTCGCCCCCACGCTGAGGTCCCCCACAACACCGTAACACCGCCCTCCTCCCCCAAACCATCCGATGACCCACCCGACCATCCACCTTGAGTCCCCGCAAACCAACCTATCTGACTACCACCCTTCCGTATTACATACACCACCTTCCACACCAACATAACAAACCACCTACTAAACAAACCTACCGCCCCACAACGAGGTTCCCCTACACCACTGCACCCCGCCCACCCCGCCCCCCGCTGCCCCAACATACGATGACTCCACCCCACCATCCACGTGAAGCATAACCATCCACCCCGGCCTCCGGGGCAACCAATCAGCTGTCCACTCAACCATAACTGACACTGCTGCACCGACCACCGGCAAGCCCGCCTACGTACCATACCCAAGCCACCCACGCAACCCAAGCATCCCCAACCCTCACACGAACCTGTGACCTACGCACGAGCTACCTACAACTGCGACTCACAACTACTACATAATCAACCCATAACAATGTCCCCCATGACCCCCGCCAAAGGGGGGGGTCCCCCCAATAGTCCAACACACACACACACACTCTACAATACCCAGGACCACGAGTACCCACCCAATTCACCTCCCACAACGGTATCACCCACGAGTCCAGTGCCCCACCCATGTCCACAGCGACACCCCGGAGACTTCACCACGCCCACCGACTGCACGCACGCACACCTAGCTGCACACTCCCACGCACCTACCCTCGCACGCACGCATGCACGCAGCCATCAACCCACCCACCAAGGCACGCCTGCACAAACGCGCACATGCACAAGTGCACGCACACGCACACATAGCTGCACACTCTCACGCACCCACTCACGCACGCACGCCTGCACACAGCCATCAACCCACCCGCCAAGGCACGCCTGCACAAACGCACTCATGCACAACTGCACGCACTCGCCCACGCACGCACACCTAGCTGCACGCCTGCACGCAGTCACGCAATGCATGGCAGCATGCCCGCCTTCTATATCATTCTTGGAATATCATGTTGCATATGGCATTTTTATCATGTTTGTAAATTTAACTCCTTGCTTTCTGTATGCTTTCTTTCTTTGGGGGATGACTTGATGCAGATCGTGGAGCATACAAGCTCGACGAGAAGACGTACACATCAATATTGAGTGAAACCACCGTTGCTGGGCTCTGGCATGCCAGCTGTTATATGGCCATGAGCCATCAGCTAGCAATCCAGAAATAGGATGAGAGCAGTTTTGAGTCGATGTTTTATATTTTGATGGTATTGAAATGATGAGTCACAGAATGCCACAATGAAACATAAGTTCATTACTATCAAACAGCGTGATGCCATGAATGCCACGCCTAATACCACAAGATGTGCTAATAACGTATTTAATTCATTAATGAAATGTTGGATTTATTGCATGATGGTGTTATTCTGATCAGACACTCCGCAAAGGTGAAAACCTTTGCGTTCAGTGCCGGGCCGCGGAAAACGCGGAAAACGCGATCTACAAATGAATCCGACCTGAATCGAACTGGGGACCTCTCGCACCAAATTTTGCTGACAATAGGACGGACGTCTCCGGTTACCATGGCATCGCCAACTTACACCTACAGTCATCCGCAAAATTTCTCCTGTCCGGGGAGTGATGCAAGCCTTTCGGATTTGGTACTAGATAAATCACTCGAGATCTGTGTGTAGGAGTACTACACACGTGTCTGCACGCGAGACTTGTTCAGTCTCGCACCGTGAGACGGGCTGAACACGGCTGAAACCTTCTCTCGAAGGGGGCGTAGCCGGTACTATCGTGGTGTTATGCTTGTTAGAATACACATTTAATTCTGGCAATGGCATGCCTGAGAAAATGCCCTGAGATTTTAAGCGCCTGAGAAAATGCCCTGAGATTTTCAGCCTGAGAAAAAAAAATCTCAGTGTCCACGTAAAATCTCAGTTTCCACTTAGCCCTGAGATTTCCTGAGATTTCCTGAGAAAAAGCCAATTTTCTCAGGCCAATCTCAGGAAATCTCAGGTCACTTTCTCAGGAAATCTCAGGAAATCTCAGGAAAATCTCAGGAAATCTCAGGAAATCTCAGGACATCTCAGGAAATCTCAGGAAATCTCAGTTTTTTTCTCATGAAATCTCAGGAAATCTCAGGAAATCTCAGTTTTCTCAGTAGCGAGTTCCTAGTGTGTTGTGCGTTTGCTCGTCATAATAGCAGTTCGCGTAATAGCTGCAGGCTGGTCACAATACTGCGTTACAGCTGTAACCGTTTATAGTAGCAGATGCGCCTAGAAAAGATGCATCGGTTGCAAGTGATCTGACGGAATTTGGGGCTCTGACGCGAAAGTTCTGAGCTCCGCCGTCAGCCAATGGCTATGATGGCCATGATGGCTACCTCGTGGCTCGTGGCTCGTGGCATGCCTTTGGCATGAAGGAGACGCACTATCAGTACCAGCTGACTTATGAACATTTATTAGTCATGTACATGTGTGCCCATATCATGACGCGCCACACACCAGATGATGCCTAGCTTTATTATTTAAGTTATGTTGTGACTACGCAGAGAGCCACTCTCTGCTGAGACGCCACGCCCTAGCTCTTGTACTTTCTGATCTTGTATAGCCATATGCTGATATCTTCCCCCCCTATGACGGGCTCCCCTTAGCTGGGTGTTGCCCGAGACTCTGGGGGGTGCAGGTGCTCTTGGTACGTGCACTTAGAGCAAGTGCCGTTTACATTCCCACCCAGCTTGCAGGAAGTAGCTTAGAATGTATTAAAAGCCATATCGCCCAGGCTTCTCTGGGATATGTGATATGTACATTTACTCCCAACGTTGAGTTATGTTCCTCATTAATTAATTAATTAATTAATTAATGTTAAGGTGACCGCGCCGTCCAGCTTTCGGGCCAGGTCGGCGGTGAGGGTCCACGTCTCGGCCCCACTACGTAATTGAACAGGGAGGACGAGGACCTGTTTCTCTATCTTTCCCAATTAAGGGCTTGCGCCACGGCTTGCGCCACAGGGCCCGGTATTGGCGTAAAGCGTGCCAGGCGAGGGAGATACGGTGGTCCATGCATGCACATCGGCCTCGCAGCTGGGGAGTCCTGAGGCTGCCCAACAACTTGACGCGGTCCCTATACGGGACTCGGGAGCGCCATCCAAGAGAAAGAGGACCTCAGGCGGGGGCTGAGTGAGCCCAATCGCCAGAGCCTCTGTCTCCGTGCTGACCTCAAGCCCCACCGCAAGCTAGCTAGGGCCTCGATTGCCAGGCAGTCAAGCCATGTCTGCACATGCTCAGAGCCCTCGATCGAAGAGGGTGGCGGTGCATGTCGTCTGCGTAGATGATGTCCGCCCCGCCATGCCAGAAACGGTTGGCTACCTGCACCCCTCAGTTCCCTACCCACAATGCGGGCAAAACGCCTGCGCGTTGGAATCATTACGTATTCGACCACAATAATGAACAGGTACGTATGGCGACATGCAGCACGCAGCCCTGCCACACCCCCTTCTGTAAAGGGCACATGTGGTGGCGTGGTCCGGCCGTAGGAAGTGCGCACCGAAGTGACCATTTGACCCTTCATACACGTTGCGATGACAGCAATAAGGGGCCGGGGGATCCGGAACAGAGCGAGGAGGTCCCACAGCTCAGGGCTGGCAGATAACCGAATCGAAGGCTTTGATGTTCAAAGTCCACCATGCAGCATGCACAAGATGCAGAGGGGACTCACCAGGCTGAAGGTGTCGCAGTTCTAATTCCACAAGGCGGCGAGTAGCGAAGAGCGCATGTACTGTGTTGCGACCTGAACGGAAGCCGTGCTGAGCCTCGCTGAGGTGGCCGTCCAGGGCCGTGCGCAGGCGGTTCAGGATGAGCCGCATGAGAAGCTAGCTTGAGGGGGGCACTTTGGATACGCACAGTCGGATCCAGGGCTCTGTAGTAAGTAGTTACCGGGGGCGGCTGGCGACCCCTTCTTCAATTGTCACAGCATTGTGCGAAAACTGTGTTGCCAGGCCGCTGGGGGCGGTTGCGACGACAGCAGAATGCGGTTGCAGATATCCCGGAAGAGCAGCATAACACAAGTGTCCTCGAACTCGGCTGCAAGTTTCACGACCGCGGCCGGAATCGCGTCGTCCGGAGCCGGTGGCGGCGGCGTTTAACGCAGACGCTGGACCGCCGGCCTCCGTGACCGCGCGGGAGGTGAAAGGAGGCCGTGTCTTACGGGTCGCCAAGCGGGCCGCTCAGCGGGGGGACTAGGTACTAGTCCGCCGCTGACCTGGGCGGGGCCGGGGGCCCGGCTGGGCCGCCGGCCAGGGCGGCCGGGCGGGCGGCGGCGGCTGGTAGCAGGGGCGGGGGCGGCACAGCTGTTAATTTTAATCCATGCTCACATCTATGCGGACGATGTCCACCACTCTCTTCGAGGGCACTGAGCACGTGCAGACGTGGCTTGACTGCCTGGCAATCGAGGCCTGCCCGTGCGCTGGGGCTTGAGGTCAGCAAGAAGACAGAGGCTCTGGGGATTGCATGGGCTCACTCAGCCACCGCCCGACCTCTTTCTCCTGGACGGCTCTCTAGTCCTGTATTGGGACCGCGTCAAGTTGCTGGGTAGCTTACTCCGAAGCTACAATTAAGGCCGATGTGGACCACCGTATCTCCCTCGCCTGGCACGCTTTACGCCAATACCGGGCCCTGTGGCGCAAGCCCTTGGGCAAGATAGAGAAACATGACCTGTTTAAGGTCCTTGTCCTCCCTGTTCTTATACGTACGGGGCCGCTCGAGACATGGGCCCTCACTGCCGACCTTGCCAGAAAGCTGGACGGTGCGGCCACCAACATGCTGCGATCCATTTTTAGTAGAGAAGGCTTTACGCTGCTCATGTCTGCAAGGAGGACTTGTACCTCGGCATGCCATATATCACCAACACCATTAAGCAGCGGCGCCTGCAGCTAGTAGGGCACTTAGCTCGCACCAACCAGGTAGACACATCACGTGGACCCCCCGCGGGACTGCGCCCAGCTCAACCTGGCCGGCACCTTCTTACGTGGCCGGTGATACAATGACTCAATGCCTGGTTATTGGTTTTATTTGTTCTCGTGCCCCCATGGTTGCTAAGGAGTAGCATTACCTGTTCTAGTTGCCATTTCTACGCGGTCTTAAACTCTGCTGGCCAGCCATGGTTTACAGGCTGGCCAGCAGCACATATGCCAACCTATCCTACTGCCAAGGTGTCTCGTCGTCAACGTCTGAGCCATTTGTCATTCTCGTCGCTCTCTGCACCCACCGTGGTCTGATTTATATTAGCCTCATAACTTGGAGGGCAGGGAACTAAGTAGGAACATATGTATTGGTATGCATAAATGTGCATACGTTAGCTTGCCATACCATACCTTGCATGCAGTTAACCATGTCAACCATATTATTGGTTGGCTCAGCATGTCATTGTAGTCTTGTCACATCATCATAACAAGGGAAAGCTCAGATAAACCAATAGACGTGGCAGCTATCTACAATCATTCACAAGCAAATATTGCAATATCTCCAAAATGATTGATCATGACATTACTATACATCCTTCCCTGATTAACGATAAAATGTAAAGAAACCATTTGCGGCCGTTCAGCTTCTAGTCTGAGCACTGTGATGCCGGCCGCTGCGAAAAGAGGGTGCGCATATGCATGCGTCACTCTCACACAACAAGAAGCCGCGTCCATTAATCCATTATATATACGCCCATGAACATCTGCAGCTTGCCGAAACACGTTCTATGTATGAAATCCCTTGAACCTTCCAGAGACGCCTTAGGCTGCGACTGAAACGTTTCTGACCACAAAACCTTAACGAAAGCAATCTAAAGCTGCCAGGTACACGACAACACGACGGCATTTAGATCGAAACGTACGGCGAGCTAGGCGCAGGTAGCTGCTGGCGGAAATTGCGCATGCCCAATTAATTAAAAGAACGCAATGAAAGACTTCGAACGATGAGTTGACAGAAGAAAGCACTTAAAGCACATAACGTTCGACACAAATCTTTACCTCGCCCTCGTGAATCCTTCGCCCAGACGCGCAACAGCGGCCGTTCTCCCATATTGGAAAGGCCTGCAGCAGACTACTAGTAGTGCAGTACCCACTGCGCAGAAAAATTACTTACAATTACTTACCGATAATGGCCAAAAACTTGGCAACAAGCACCCGGTGATTTTGAATTCGATGCTACCAATATTAAGTCCTCCTTCATGTTCACAAGAAACCCAAGAACGGCCGCGAATTTACTACCGCGCGCTATCATGAACAATTCAGCTATTTCAATTCCCGCGACCAAAAAGACGTTCAGTTTATAACCCCCGGCCGGCCCGTGCAGATGGCATATGAAAACAAGAGTGATTATAAACCAGCTGATTTCCGCCACAAGATAACATCATAAACTCATCGCCTTTAAGATTCGAGTAAAATTTCTGCACTTCGCTCAGCCTACATGTACAATGATAGTTTTCTAGTTTTACAGTAATTTGCCTAAACGCAGTCGCCACTCGCCAGCTGCATGGCCACTTCCGCAACGCGCATGCGCGCACCATGCACCCTCTTCAGTCTTCACCAGGTCTTCACTGCGAATTTTTCGGCCGGCGCCAATTTCGAGGGTGTCCCGTGACTCCCGTCCCCGTAGGCCCGTACTGTAAAACCAGCGCGGTGCGAAAGGGGTACAGTATCACACGGTCAGTTAAAAAACGGCCCGTCAGGTCCGGTGCCCTGCAGGGTAATTAAATGAAAAGATCTCTGGGGCAAAATATCCGTGTTGCTGGCACGAGCCTACAGGCAGTGGGATACAACAACAACAACAACAACAAGAATGCACCGTCTCTCCGATCGATCAGGCAGCAGCAGGCTGCAGCCGGCAGGGCGGTAATACAGTACTTTGACTTCTGACCTGTGAGATCTTACTTTGACTTCTACTACGGTACGCGGCTCAGCGGCAGGACAGCTTGGTGTGTGACTTTGTGTCTCAAAGTTGGCCCTCATCATGAACAAATAGACAATCGAATGCCAGGGGGATCCAGTATTCCAGTAACATCCAGCTACAGTAGGGCCGGGCAATGGTCTGGCAGTTAGACCTTCACAGTAGCGCGTGCGTACAGCCGCACAACACGAAACCGTCAAGATCCCCATGCTATGCCAGGTATCGTCCACGTGAAAGGGCTCATTCCCATAGCACAAGATGCCCTGCATTTTTAGAGTGTCGCAAAAGCGATGTGATGCGTTTCGTTACTGTAGCTCAAGCCGTACCGCGTGGGCCTTAGGGTTCATGGAAAAGGTACCACTCCCTGCATCTGGTTGAAAGTGTGGTAACGGTCGGAAGGGCCCTGCCGGAGAACGCTCCCTGGGATTTGCTTCAATGGGAATATATATGATTCTTGCTTTTGCTAAAGATTGCGTAAATCCCGGTTGTTACGTCCCTTCTGGCACCAAAAGCCCACCAGCAGCTGACCTGGACCGCAGTCAGGAAGTTACCCTATGCGCTGGAATTGGTCGTACCCCGTGAATCGGCAACTGCCAACCTGACTGCCAACCTGACACCCCTGATGTTGAAATTCATAGCAGCTTTTTGAGATTTTCGGCCCAGTGAAACCGACACTCTAGTCATTCTTTTGATCTGGCGGGCATGTCAGTTTGATCAGCGGACTGATACATCGTCCCCAGAACTCCGCGCGCATGGATCCTACCTGGCTCGATCCCACGTGCGGGGATCGACGGGGTTCGAGAGAGCGTCATTTATTTAGTAGCATGTGGGGAATCGTCGAGCAGTGCCTGACGATAGACGAAACCATGGCGCCCACGCTCCGCATCCGAGCCCTTTGTCAACGAAGGGTTCAAGGGCAGAAGCACAGCGCGCAAATTTTAATTGGAATCGGCCACGCATAGATACCCTCTTCAAAATGGTGGTCTTCAACGAAAGGAAGCGGCGACGAGTGCAACGAAGTTTTTCGTTGCCCAAGTTCGGTACGGAGGGTAACCCGCGCAGCTACAATGGCAGTTTTAGGACGAATATACAAGATTTTTTGAGGGAAATTGCTGGTACAGAAGCTGGACTCGACGAGTGCGTCACGTCATGGTCAGTCGGTTTGGATGGGGATGACGGGGCCAGATACGAGATGTTTATACTCGAGGAGACGGTGGATCTCGGCCTGCGTCTAAGCACCACCTGCGACCACTGCAGCTGCATAGGTGCGGGCGTTTCTTTTCCATCTATCTACGTCGCTATGATCTCCTTCCACGCTCATGTTTCCACGAAATCCGACCATCAGCCTAGAACAGCTTAATTTACGTATGTCGAATTATTAAATTAAGCGCGCCGCGCGCGCTAATAACTGGCTAGCTGTTCGTACGTAAGTACGTACGTACCGATTTGTAGTCGCGCACATTCTTTTGCACGATTAAGCTGCACGTACGCGTGCGCAGGTACGTGTAGTTGTGTGTACACAGGATCGACGATCACAGCAAGGGCGGTAGGTACATTTCCAGCCACGTGTGTGGACACCCCTGGCTTATACGGCCGCGCCCCCGCCCCCCCCCCCCCCCATGCCAGCCTGCTGCCAGTACGTGACTATGCCTTCCAGCGTTCTCCGTGACGTTTGCAGGTTGGGGTACATACGCTTTGCAGTACGTATGTGGTTATGCAGTAAATGTGCGCATTGGACCAACGCGACCGGCCGGGATTCTGGCCAATTTGTATGTGACATAGTTGGTACCTGTGTCGTTTGCTGTACACGATGATGCGCCGTAACCAGCCTGTGTGTACCACCTTCTTGGGTCTGCAGCTTGTTGCATCTGCGTACGGATACGGGATCAAATTTTGTCGTGCGCTCTTTGCTTATGAAACGTGGCTTGCTCATGATATGCTTGTAATATGCGCCTGATGGGCACGATTGCAGGCTGGAGCCACCACCCGGTGGCGGCAAAAAGGTACCATTTTGTGCTCCCCTCGGACGCGAGCGGCGCCGGCTCATGGGCCGGCAAGGGGAAACGTCGGTTCTGCCCAAAATGCTCCAGCGTCGTGCCCAACTCAGTACGGCACTGCAGCGGGTGCCGTTCTGATGCGGTGCGGCGGGGCGTCCCAGAGTCGCAGAGCCACCTGCTGCATGGGGTGATCCATCTGAACGGGTTCGGGCATCTCCTGCGCATCAATGGCCGCGAGGGGGGCTCTGCCGTGCTGACAGGTGGACACCTGATGGACCTGTGGGACCGGATATGCACCATGCTGTGCGCCAGGTGAGCAAAGCATTTCCTTTTCTGTTTTGATTATTTTCCTGCAAATTGTTGGCCTTACCTTTTTCTCATTCTGTTAATTTTCTATATGTGCTTCTTTTTTGGCGCGGCAGTGGCTGGATGGATAGCTAGGTTTGGGGTGCGTGTGGTTGGCCATGTCTGATCTTGTGGCATTTGGCTATAGTTGCGGCCACATACGCATCGATCACCACAACCAGGGAATTCTATGTGAGTGGATTTCAAAATTCCTCAGTCAGTTGACAGGCCTGTTGCGACCCTTTGTACTATTATTCCCAGATCGAGGTCTGCTTTGGGATGGGATGTGTGCAAGGCGGGCGCCTGACCGCCTCGGTTGTGGTCGGCATGCAATAGCGAAGCTGGGCAAAGGGCAAGGCAGCGGCTGCCGTTCTCTCCCGACCTCGCTCCATTGGAGGGGCACCTATCTGATATGTCCTGGGTGGCTCCCGCTCCCTATATATCACCGTAGTGGGCGCTGTAGCTATCTTGCGTACCCCACGATGACGTCTTCAGTGCACTGTTTGTGAGCTTTTTTGTAGGAAGCAGATGCCTGGCATCACCCGGTCCTTTGTATGGCCGTTAGTACACGGGATTTGTATGACTATGACCACGTGGGGGAGTACGTATGCCATCGAAATGCACAGTGACATGATGACGTTATAGACGATGAGCTGTCCTGTAATTCACGGGGAGATTATGTGCAGGACATTATGAGAGCAAACGGGTGTTAATTGCCACCATATGATTGGTCGGCCAGTGCGGTATCGTGATCGAGTGAGTAATCATATACGCGCCGCGGCCCGCTTGATGAGCGACGCGGTTTGCTCCAGTGTACTTCATCAGTTCTACTCCGTGTGGGTTACTGGCCAGGTCATGAGTCGATGGTGATGAGTTCAGCCAAAGACCGCAGATTGGCCCGGAGCAGGGATAGTTCAGGGATGAGCGTACCGGTACACACTTCCCGCCCCTGCAGGATGGTCTTGGGTCTCCTGCCACCCGTCACTCACCCTCCTCCTAACACCCCCCTCTTTTGGCCCCCTCACTTGACGCATGTCCCCTCTCGCCCCCTTGATCCCCCACCCCACCCCACCCCACCCACCCACCCACCCACCCACCCACCCACCCACCCACCCACCCACCCACCCACCCACCCACCCACCCACCCACCCACCCACCCACCCACCCACCCACCCACCCACCCACCCACCCACCCACCCACCCACCCACCCACCCACCCACCCACCCACCCAAGGATATGACCTTTTAATGAATCTCCCTACCTTCCTATTTGATTACGTCCTCCTCTATTCTTCTCCCTACCTTCCTATTTGATTACGTCCTCCTCTATTCCACTCGCCTCCCCCCCCACACAGGATGGTCTCGGTGGAGGACGTCTCGAAGAAGCGACAGATGGAGCTGCGCCTGCTGCACTCAGTCGCATACGGGATGCCCTGGTACGGCCGGTGGGGGTACCGGTTTGGGCGCGGAACGTACGGCACCTGCCAAGTGCGCTACGAGGACGCCCTGCGCCAGCTGGCAGCCATCCCCTTGTCCTCCCTCCAGGGTGACTTCCTCGGCGTCGACGATGCCTGCGTGGCCATCCTGGAGCTGTACACGGCGCTGTACCGACGACTCCAGGCCAAGAAGGGGGTCTCGACGCCCACCCCCGTGAGCACCCTCGGGGATCTCGTGCGGGCCATGCTGGAGGTCAAGGCGGACGCGCCCCCGGGCCTCAAGGGTGGGGGCGCGACCACACGGGATAAAGCCAGGGGGGGTGGGGGGGGCGGGGCGGGGTCCGTGCACGGAAATGGGAACCGGACATCAGGGGCAGGGAAAGACCGCGCCCAAACCGCCGGGTGCAAGTCGGTCTCTGCCAACGGATCCGCCACAGCGGCGGCGAGCAACGGGAATGCTGGCAGCCCGGCCGTCGATCCTCTCACGTCCCCGTGCCGCTGGTCAGCCAAGCGCGTCGAGCTGGCGACGAGTGTCATCGTGGAGGTGCTTCGGTCGGCGCCGCGGCCGTGGTTGCCCCGACAAGAGGTCCGCGATTCGGCGAGGGCCGTGATTGGGGACACGGGTCTGTTGGACTATGTCCTAAAGTCCCTGGGGGACCGTGTCGTGGGCGACCACGTGGTGCGGCGCGAGTTCAACCCGGCCACAAAGGTGCTCGAGTATCGCCTCGATGAGGTGGCAAAGGCGTCGGGTGCGGCGGCCCAGGGGGGTGGCAGCAGTGATGCGGACAAGGATGGTGTGAATAAAATGGCTGTCGCGGCGCCAGCAGTGTGGGGGGGTGATGGTGGCAGCGATTCGGGGGACAAATCGGAGGTTGCAGTGGGGTCTTGGGGAGTGGGCGACAATGGTGTGAAACTCGAGTCGCAAGGGGGGGTGGCGGCGCTGGGGAGCAGTAACGGTGCGGGAGGGCAGGGCGCGGTGAGTACTTCCCTGGTGGGCCGCGAGGACGTCATGTCGGATCTGCAGCACCTGTATGCGCACGTGCTCGAGAGCTACAAGCCGCTGACCGTGCCTGGCGTGGCATCGCGTGTGACAGCGGCCAGCATCCCCTCCCTCGTGCAGATCGTGCTGGACACGAAGCATTTCGTGAAGGACTATGGCGGCGAGAGGATCCTCCGGCCAGGGGGCGCCCTTTCCGCAAACTCGCCCGCAGCGGCGGACCTCCCTTCGACGCCCGGCACGGATCCTGAGGAGAGCCTCATTGCCGTCAAGTGCACCTTCTCTCTGGGGGCCGACTCGCTGGGCAGCTCCCGCATCCCCTGCAGCCCCCCCCCCGAGCTGTTCATGGTCCCTGTCACAGCCATGGTGGGCGACGTCAAGCGCCAGGCGAGCAAGGCATTCCAGGAGATGTACCCGATCTTCAACGGGTTTGTCGTCGAGGGGCTGGCGGAGCTGGACTGGGCCGACGACGCGGACCCCCTGGCAGGGCTCGTGGGCACTGACACCGTGCTCACCCTAACAGGGACAGGCGTAGACCTGGGCAACCCGACGCGGTGCGAGGGGGGGGGGGACACGTGGACGGTCCGGTGCACGTGTGGCACTGTGGACGACGACGGCGAGCGCATGGTCGCTTGCGACATCTGTGAGGTGTGGCAGCACACGCGCTGCGGGGGAATAGCGGACGCGGCGGATGTCCCGCCCCGGTTCACTTGCATGAGCTGCTCGGTGGGCGATAATGGCCCGGTGGATTTCTTTTCGTAGAGGTCCCGTCGACCTTTGTTTCATAAGGCCCGGTCCGACGCCTTCGTGTCGTGATGGCGCGGCCGCGGACGTTGATTCTTTTTCATGGCGGTGCCGTTGACTTTTTTTTCCGATGGCGCCGTCGATTTCTCGTTATGAGGACAGGTTCATGGACTTCATTGCATAGCTGAAGGCCTGCATGTCGACTTATTGCCAGGTGCATCTAAAAAGGGACCCTGGGCATCAGTTGATTGCCGAGCTTGGCACTGTCGAGTTCTTTTCACGCTGCGCGACCTTGGACCGGTTGGTCGATCCAAGTGGACACAAGTTGGCGCAGGCCAAGTGTAGTGCGGCTCTATCTGCGCAACGGGCTCGAGCTTGGCGAATATTGTTGTACTTGTCGAGAAAGGGGAGGGTGGGGGAGGAAGGGGAGGCGCGGTTGCAGGGGGCCATGCATGGATTGGGAACTTGCGAGCGCCTTGCTTTGCGCGAATAAGGGGATCTACATATCATTTGTGGGCATTTCTGAGAACATGTAAAACGACTCACCTCTACAGGGTGGACGGATGGGCAAGGCTATTTTTGAAACACGCTCGTCTGGCAGAGCACATGGGTTGAGTGGGCCATGTGTGTGCATGGCGAAAGTGCTCACACACAGGGGAGCAATAAAAGGCGCAACCTACCTGGTTTGCTCCTTCATTGCTTTTGGGGAGCAGGCTGATGGGGGGCCCAGTGTCCTCTGAACACATTTCATCCAAACATTTTTCTTGATATTCTTTACTTTCGGTGGCCCAGAATAATTGGAGTATGGTGAGGAGATTGTCCTGGTAGGGACAAGCCACGAGAAAACAGTACCCTTTGTGCATTGTATTGCTTACGATGGGCTTCATCTGGGCAGTTAATGTAGGCTTGAATTCCTTGTTCGCCTGTCTCCGTGTGCCACTTATGTATACTGTGCCTCTGGAAGTGTAATTTGGGGGATGCTGTGTTGGACAAGAGTCCATCGAAACATGTTTGGTTTTCCCGGACATGCACAGACTATGGGCATTACTAAATGGGAGGGGGGGGGGGGGGGGGGGGGGCTCTTTTTAGATTATCAGGTGAGCAGGGCTTTCCAAAGTAGTAACTGAGATAACTGTTGTAAACGTAAATATTGCATGTAACATATATCATAAAAATTTTTGCACTTGCAAATTACGGGACACCGCGGCATTCAGATGGAAATTACGGCCTACCGCAGTAATACGTGCGCGACGTCCCGCGTTGAACCAGCGCCGTGACTAATTGAGTACACGCCGTGCGTAGTACTCCTGCGCACTTAGGTCTAGTGGTGAGTCATCTTCTATTAATTAATTAACTAATTAATTAGACTCGTGCTCCCGTTGGGGAGTCACGGATCGAGCATTAACCCCGATCGATGGATGGATGGATGGATGGATGGATGGATGGATGGATGGATGGATGGATGGATGGATGGATGGATGGATGGATGGATGGATGGATGGATGGATGGATGGATGGATGGATGGATGGATGGATGGATGGATGGATGGATGGATGGATGGATGGATGGATGGATGGATGGATGGATGGATGGATGGATGGATGGATGGATGGATGGATGGATGGATGGATGGATGGATGGATGGATGGATGGATGGATGGATGGATGGATGGATGGATGGATGGATGGATGGATGGATGGATGGATGGATGGATGGATGGATGGATGGATGGATGGATGGATGGATGGATGGATGGATGGATGGATGGATGGATGGATGGATGGATGGATGGATGGATGGATGGATGGATGGATGGATGGATGGATGGATGGATGGATGGATGGATGGATGGATGGATGGATGGATGGATGGATGGATGGATGGATGGATGGATGGATGGATGGATGGATGGATGGATGGATGGATGGATGGATGGATGGATGGATGGATGGATGGATGGATGGATGGATGGATGGATGGATGGATGGATGGATGGATGGATGGATGGATGGATGGATGGATGGATGGATGGATGGATGGATGGATGGATGGATGGATGGATGGATGGATGGATGGATGGATGGATGGATGGATGGATGGATGGATGGATGGATGGATGGATGGATGGATGGATGGATGGATGGATGGATGGATGGATGGATGGATGGATGGATGGATGGATGGATGGATGGATGGATGGATGGATGGATGGATGGATGGATGGATGGATGGATGGATGGATGGATGGATGGATGGATGGATGGATGGATGGATGGATGGATGGATGGATGGATGGATGGATGGATGGATGGATGGATGGATGGATGGATGGATGGATGGATGGATGGATGGATGGATGGATGGATGGATGGATGGATGGATGGATGGATGGATGGATGGATGGATGGATGGATGGATGGATGGATGGATGGATGGATGGATGGATGGATGGATGGATGGATGGATGGATGGATGGATGGATGGATGGATGGATGGATGGATGGATGGATGGATGGATGGATGGATGGATGGATGGATGGATGGATGGATGGATGGATGGATGGATGGATGGATGGATGGATGGATGGATGGATGGATGGATGGATGGATGGATGGATGGATGGATGGATGGATGGATGGATGGATGGATGGATGGATGGATGGATGGATGGATGGATGGATGGATGGATGGATGGATGGATGGATGGATGGATGGATGGATGGATGGATGGATGGATGGATGGATGGATGGATGGATGGATGGATGGATGGATGGATGGATGGATGGATGGATGGATGGATGGATGGATGGATGGATGGATGGATGGATGGATGGATGGATGGATGGATGGATGGATGGATGGATGGATGGATGGATGGATGGATGGATGGATGGATGGATGGATGGATGGATGGATGGATGGATGGATGGATGGATGGATGGATGGATGGATGGATGATGGATGGATGGATGGATGGATGGATGGATGGATGGATGGATGGATGGATGGATGGATGGATGGATGGATGGATGGATGGATGGATGGATGGATGGATGGATGGATGGATGGATGGATGGATGGATGGATGGATGGATGGATGGATGGATGGATGGATGGATGGATGGATGGATGGATGGATGGATGGATGGATGGATGGATGGATGGATGGATGGATGGATGGATGGATGGATGGATGTCCATGGATGGATGGATGGATGGATGGATGGATGGATGGATGGATGGATGGATGGATTAATTAATTAATTAATTAGACTCGTGCTCCCGTTGGGGAGTCACGGAGCATTAACCCCGATGGATGGATGGATGGGTGCAAACATTCCTACCGGTCTAATCTATCTACATTGGCTACATACTACATCTATCTAACAACATTCTAACTACAACATCTAGCTAGGCAGCCGCACGCTGCCCTAGGGGGAGCTATCTAGCGTGCCTCCCGCGGGATTGCACACGCGGGCGCTTACCCACTGGGGGGGGCTCGTTGTCCTCTATGACCTGGGCCCACTTGGCCTTGTCCATCATCTTCTTCCAAATCACGGAGAGGCCTAGGCCCCCCATGTCCTCTACTAGCTGTTCTTTGAAGGTGCGGGCCTTGCGGCGTCTAACATCACTGCATGGCCCAGCCCACGTGAGGAGGTGCCGGCCATGCAGGCTGGGCTGGTCGCAGTCCTGCGGGGGGGCCACGTGAGGTGTCTACCTGGTTGGTGCGAGCTAGGTGCCCTACTATAGCTGCAGGCGGCGTTGCTTAATTGTGCTGGTGATATAGGGCATGCCCTGGTACAGGTCCTCATTGCGGACATGAGCAGCATATCCTACTCTGAAAATGGAACGCAGCATGCTGGTGACCGCGCCGTCCAGCTTGCGGGCCAGGTCGGCGGTGAGGGTCCACGTCTCGGCGCCATACGTGAGAACAGGAAGGACGAGGACCTTGAACAGGTCCTGTTTCTCGATCTTGCCCAGGGGCTTGCGCCACAGGGCCCGGTACTGGCGTAAAGCGTGCCAGGCGAGGGAGATGCGGTGGTCCACATCAACCTCGCAGCTAGGGAGCAGGCTGCCCAGCAGCTTAACGCGGTCCCGATACAGGACTCGAGAGCCGTCTAGGAGATAGAGGGGCGGCGCTGAGGTGGTGAGCCCAACCGCCAGGGCCTCTGTCTTCTTGCTGACCTCAAGCCCCACTGCACGGGCCTCGAGAGCCAGGCAGTCAAGCCATGTCTGCACGTGCTCAGTGTCCTCGAAGAGGGTGGTGTCGTCTGCGTAAATGATGTCTGCTAGCCGAATCTCCGTGTCCGCACCGCCATGCCAGAATTTGTTAGCAACCTGCACTCCTGGTTCCCTGCCCACGATGCGGGCAAATCGCTTGCGCGCCTGAATCATTACGTATTCGACAACAATAATGAACAGGTAGGGCGACAGCACGCAGCCCTGCCACACACCCTTCTGTAAAGGGCATGGGGGCGTGGTCCCGTAAGAAGTGCGCACCGAAGTGGTGGACCCTTCATACAGGTTGCGGATGACAGCAATCAGGGGGCGGGGGATCCGGAACAACTCGAGGATGTCCCAAAGCGCAGGCCAGAAAACCGAATCGAAGGCTTTGATGAAGTCCACCAGCACAAGGTGCAAAGGGGACTCACCAGGCTGAAGGCGTTGCAGTTCCTCCACCAGTCGGCGAGTAGCGAAGAGCGCCTGTACTGTGTTGCGACCTGAACGGAAGCCGTGCTGAGTCTCGCTGAGGTGACCGTCCAGGGCCGTGCGCAGGCGGTTCAGGATGAGCCGCATAAGAAGCTTGAGGGGGGCACTTTGAATGCACACCCCTCTGTAGTTGCCGGGGTCGGCAGGCGACCCCTTGTTCTTGTACAGCATCGTGCGAAAACTGTGTTGCCAGGCCGCTGGAGGTGGTTGCGACGACAGCAGAAGGCGGTTGCAGATGTCCCGGAAGAGCAGCATAACACCTGTGTCCTCGAATTCGGCTGCAAGTTTTACAACTGCGGCCGGAATCTCGTCAGAGCCGGTGGCTGCGTCATAACGCAGGCGCTGGACCGCCTCCGTGACCTCGCGAGAGGTGAAAGGAGGCATGTCAGACGGGTCGCCAAGTGGGCCGACCAGCGGGGGGACTAGGTAGTCCGCCGCTGACCTAGGCGGGGCCGGGGGCCCTGCGGGGCCGGCCAGGGCGGCCGGGCGGGCGGCGGCGGCTGGGAGCAGGGGTGGGGGCGGCGCAGCTGTCCCCACGACCTCGGCCGTGGCCGTGGCCCAGGTACGAAGCCGCTTGGCTGGGGCGCCGGGGACGTCGTGGCGGTGGGGCCGGCCGAGGCCGTCCGGGTGCCCGAGGCGCTTGTACCAGAACCAGGCCCCCTTGCCGTCGTGCTTCTGCTGGCAGCTGCGCAGGTCCTTGACCATCTGCTGAGCATCTGCCTTCTCAGCCTGCTCGTAGGCGGCCCTCAGAGCTGCTTGCAGCCCAGGTTTGGCGATCGGATCTCTGTTGCGGCGGAGCATCTGCCTGGCGGCGACCACTGTCGGTGCGTGACGGTGGACAGCAAGCTGCCGACGCGGAGGCAAGGTGGGGAGGGTGCGGGCAGCCAGGCGATACTTGGCGGCGACACCACGGAGGATCACTGAAATATCCCCCGGCGGCGGAATGGCGTGTAACTGCTGTCGGCTGCCCCCGGCGTCGAATACGGCCAGGAAATCATCCCTGTGCGACATAGCGGCCTGCTCTTCTGCTGACATCTTGTCGGCATCCTTCAGCACAATCCGGAGCACTTTCAGATCTGGCTGAGGTGCCAGCTGTCGCGACGGTTTCACCCCAGGAAACCGCAATCTGATGCGAGCGAGCACGAGACGATGATCAGATTCCACCGTGCTGACAGAATCTTGCAGGACGCGAGCATCGACAACTGAGGGGCGCTGAGAGCCCGACGTACGCAGACATAATCAAGGCACACCACCCGATCCGACGGCCCAAAAAAGGTGGCCAGCTGCTCAGCGGGGCGTGCGAAAGAAGCATTGCATGCAACCAGCGCAGATTCTGCCAGCAGATTCGCAAATAAAGGCGTGTTACCGTTGGCTGTCGTGTTGGTTGGGGAATACTGAGCGCCCCCAGTGCCAACTGGCAGCGTGGCGTTGGCGTCAAGCAGCATAACCAGGAAGTGCCGAGCTGGGATGTTGGCCTCCTCCTCCTTGAGGGCGTCGAAGAAGGCCTCACGTTCCGCCTGAGCTCGACCCGCATGTGGTGCATATCCCACGATAACGGTTAGCGTGTGGTGTGAATGGCCCTCAGTGGCCGAAAAAAATGGATGGATGGATGGATGGATGGGTGGATGGGTGCAAACAGTCCTACCGCTCTAATCTATCTACATCAGCTACCTACAACATCTATCTAAAGAGCATCACTAACTAACTACAAACATCTATCTAAACAGCATCAAGCTACCCTAGGGGAGCTGTCTGGCGTGCCTCCCGCCGGATTGCACACGCGGGCGCTTCCCCACAGGGGGGGCGGGGCTCGTTGTCCTCTATGACCTGGGCCACTTGGCCTTGTCCATCATCTTCTTCGAAATCACGGAGAGGCCTAGGGCCCCCATGTCCTCTACTAGCTGTTCTTGGAAGGTGCGGGCCTTGCGGCGTCTAACATCACGGGGCCCGGCCCACGTCAGGAGGTGCCGGCCAGGCTGAGCTGGTCGCAGTCCCGCGGGGGGGGCACGTGAGGTGTCTACCCATGGTTGGTGCGAGCTAGGTGCCCTACTAGCTGCAGGCGCCGCTGCTTAATGGTGCTGGTGATATATGGCATGCCCTGGTACAGGTTTCGTTGGCCTCATTGCGGACATGAGCAGCATATCCTACTCGGAAAATGGATCGTAGCATGTTGGTGACCGCGCCGTCCAGCTTGCGGGCCAGGTCGGCGGTGAGGGTCCACATCTCGGCCCCATACGTGAGAACAGGAAGGACGAGGACCATAAACAGGTCCTGTTTCTCGATCTTGCCCAGGGGCTTGCGCCACAGGGCCCGGTACTGGCGTAAAGCGTGCTAGGCGAGGGAGATGCGATGGTCCACATCAACCTCGCAGCTGGGAAGCAGGCTGCCCAGCAGCTTGACGCGGTCCCGATACAGGACTCGAGAGCCGTCTAGGAGATAGCTGTAGGGGTGGCGGTGAGTGGGTGAGCCAAACCGCCAGGGCCTCTGTCTTCTTGCTGACCTCAAGCCCCACTGCACGGGCCTCGATGATAGCCAGGCAGTCAAGCCATGTCTGCACGTGCCCAGTGTCCTCGAAGAGGGTGGTGTCGTCTGCGTAGATGATGTCCGCCAGCCGAATCTCCGTTTCCGCTCCGCCATGCCAGAAGTGGTTAGCAACCTGCGCCCCTGGTTCCCTACCCACGATCGATGCGGGCAAATCGCTTGCGCGCCTGAATCATTACGTATTCGACCACAATAATGAACAGGTATAGCCGGGGCGACAGCACGCAGCCCTGCCACACACCCTTCTGTAAAGGGCATGGTGCATGGCGTGGTCCCGTAAGAAGTGCGCACCCGTTCGAAGTGCATGGTGGACCCTTCATACAGGTTGCGGATGACAGCAATAAGGCGGGGGCGGGGGATCCGGAACAGCTCGAGGGTGTCCCAAAGCGCAGGCCAGAAAACCGAATTGAAGGCTTTGTTGAAGTCCACCAGCACAAGGTGCAAAGGGGACTCACCAGGCTGAAGGCGTTGCAGTTCGTCCACCAGTCGGCGAGTAGCGAAGAGCGCCTGTACTGTGTTGCGACCTGAACGGAAGCCGTGCTGAGTCTCGCTGAGGTGACCGTCCAGGGCCGTGCGCAGGCGGTTCAGGATGAGCCGCATAAGAAGCTTGAGGGGGGCACTTTGAATGCACACCCCTCTGTAGTTGCCTGGGTCGGCTGGCGACCCCTTGTTCTTGTACAGCATCGTGCGAAAACTGTGGTGCGAAAACTGTGTGAAAGCTGGGCATAGCTTGATAGATCATGGGGATGCAAGTGCCCTGGTGCACCCCGAGCAAGTGTCGTTTACATTCCCACCCTTGCAGGAAGTAGCTTAGAATGTATTTTAGGCCATATGCCCCTTCTCTGGGCTATGTGCTACATATACTCCCAACGGAGTTATGTTCCTAATTAATTAATTAAATAATTTATTAGGTATGCTGGGCTCCACCAGCGTCTATTGCTGCCATTCGTCGACTGTATGACGGGGCTCACAGGCAGTAGTGCGAAGGCACCACCCCACCATTCCCCCTTCATGGCGGTGCACTGAGGTGCACCTTGTGCACCCAGAGCAGGTGATAGTTGTACATCCTACACCGAGTGACTGGCCATACGCGATACGCGTCGTACGCGGCCCCAGGTGTATGATGTATAATATACGCGGTGTATAATACATATTATACGCTGATCGTACGCTAACTGTTGAAAACCCCTTTTTTGGCATGGTTTTGAGGGGGGGTCAACATTCTGAGCAACCAAGCATGGTCTGCTGGTGTTTTTGCCATACCTTTTGCCTATATACATGACATATATAGCATGACATATATAGCATGACCTTGGGATTGCCATCACTACCTAAATACAAGCATAGTTTCTAACAGTCTAACTTGATAGTTTCTCTTCAAAATCGAGACAACATGCAACTAAGTATCAATACCAGTATCAATTCACAACTCACTGGAAAGGATAATAAATTTGTAGAACTCAATACGTGCATGCACTATACATGGCCCCGAGGTGTCGATGACATTGAAGGGCGTCGATGGCATTGAAAGGCGCAAATGAATGCCTTGCACAGCTCCTCGTCCAGCTGCTCTTTGCTGAGCCCATGCATAAGGTGCGGGCAAATTACAGTCGGTGGATTGGCCCTTTGATGATCCGCTTCAGGCCATTGAAGCCGCCCCAGCAGCGCGCCCGGCCCGAGGTGTTGCTGGCATGAGCGGACACCCAGTTAGAGGCGTCGGTTTCTACAACGTCTCGGCAAGCCTGTCTTTAATTAAGTGCCGCCCGCACATCAGCCTGCTTCTTGGCGTCACTAGTCGCCTTCCTCTAAGTTCCTGGTGTATAATTTGCTTTCCTTCTCCGCCTGCTTGACCAGCAGCCTGTAACGGAGTACTCCATCATCATGTAGTATAGTTATTTGTCTGCTGCCCATTCTTGAGGATGCGCTCTTTGCTAATGTATGTCCAGACAGTTTCGGATGTGGCCTCTTCTTCATCGGGCCGCACATCATCATCGTGTTCCATTGACTCCTCATTCGTGTCAGCCATGCCTGGATGGCGATATGCTACGAATCATGTACCTAGGTGCCAGGCGACCACGACGTTGCTGGCACACCTTATCACCTTCTTGATGATGAATCTTCAGCCTTCCCGCCTTCACATTCCCGCCTTCACAAATCACAAATTATGAACGCGCTTTTAGCTTTAGTGCATTATATACACTAGCTAGCTCATCACACAATTATTTGTTCCTACTACAGGTCGGCGCGCCGCAGTCTAGGCAAGCAACGCGGGCTGTAAAATGATGCCAAAACCCAGGGGCCGGCCGGGGTGTCCGAAACAAAAATATCAGACACATGTATACGCTGAAATTTTCCAAAAGTTGGCCCTTGGACCCTACCTACCTAGCACCGACGTAGGCGCTATACCTAGCAAAACCCTGAGGTCCCACTAAAACCCTGAGGTCCCAAGGGTTATAGGGGTCGACCTAGGGAGTAAAATGATCAGCTCCGCGAGCTCTACCGCTTGAGCATATTGGTGTATGGGAAAATTCCGGTTTTCTAAAATGGGTCATTGGCCGGCGCGACGCGATACTGGCACGGCACGGCGCTGGATAGCCGAAGCCAGCCTTGTAGTGGTGGCAGACGGCAGCATACTTCCGTGCCGGCGCCTAGGGCCCAGCACCATCTTGCGGGCAACCCCCCCCCCTCTGTGGTACCTGCCAAAAATTTGACTGCAGATTTGGGTTCAGCTCGCCAAGTGCTATCAGTTTGTCCGCCAAACCGTTTCAAAATTCCGACCACTCATACAGGGAGCTAGCAGAAATCCAAGTGTTTTGTTGTAAAAAAACCATATCGGCGTGGCACCCTACCTACCTACCCTTTAAGTTAACGGTTTTTTATCGAGGCTCTGTAACTTCTAACCTAGAGACCCCCTGGGGTTGCGACCAGTGGCAAACATGCTTGTTTTCGCGAGATCTACTCGAAGCCAGCGTTGTGTAAATTTTTGGACACCCCCGGGCTGCCAAAACCCACCTCGTAAGCCAAAAATAGGCCAAAAATACGCAAAAATACGCAAAAATATGCGGCGCGTACATGAAAGTACCCCATTTTCATACGCGCCGCTCGCGTGTCGCGAATAATACGCATCATACAGCGTATAATACGGCGGATGGCCAGTCACTGATCCTACACCTGCAGGTTCAGGTCGCCCTGATTGTATTACAAACCCATAGATGCCCCTTTCTCAGGGCTATGTGTTACATATGCTCTCCACGGAGCTACCGTTTTCATTAATTAATTAATTCCCCCTTCACCACGGGGTGTGGCAAGTTTGTGTCCTGTCCCCATTATTGTCGTGGATCACGTAGTCATGTGCCGGGCACGTGCGCGCTTTACTGTTCGAGCCAGGCTTGGACATCCTTAACGCGCGCGAGCACGGCGGGGTTGGCACTGGCCGGCTACCGCCTGGCCGACCTGATAATTTATGCGGATGACACCATCCTCATCGCGCGCCCCGAGCACATTCAGACCTGCATGGCTGGACTGTCTGGGCTTGGAGGCGCGGGCGGTGGGGTTGGAGATTAGTGTCAAAACTGAGGCGATGGTGATTGGCCGGCCGGGCCTCCAGTCGCCCACTGCCGGCTGCCGCGCCTGCTCGACGGGACGGAGGTCCCGTTCCGTGACCGCTTCAAGCTAGCTGTTGGGGAGCATGCTGCCTGACACCGCCGACGATGTGGACATCCGCATCGGCCTGGCCTGGGCCAGGCTCTGTTCGCTAGAGCAGACCACCTACTGGCGCTCGAATTAGGGGCCTGGGCCGATCGAGCACCGCAAGCGCATGCTCTTCAAGGTCCTCGTCCTCACGGTGCTCACGTATATGGCGCCAAGGCACGTGGACACTCACGGACACACTGGCAGCTAAGCTAGACGGCACGGTTAATTACAGGATGCTCCGACAGGTCCTGAACGTAGGGTTTTCCAAGCATACTAAGTAGGTCATTAGAGTCTTTGTATCAGGGTATGCCTCGTATTTCGGACGAGATTACTACAGGCAGCGTAGGATAGCATTTGTAGGACATCTTGCTCGCACCAGCCAGCTAGGTCGACACCGCCCTTGGTCTGGCCCGGGCTCCCAGCGGCTTGGCCAACCAGGGCGGCATATTTTGACCTGGCCTGGCCCCAAGGACATTCCCAGGAAGCTAGGTAAACCTGCCGCGAACTGCACCCAGATGTTGCTGGCCGACCTAGTGGTCCCAGCCGAGTTTGAACACCGCATCCACTCTCTATCCCTTCTTTGGACTGCCATGGATGCAGAACAAGAAGCGGTGGCAGAAGATTGTCCAGGCTCACACGCCAGCCCCTGTGGGCAAGCCACCCCCCCCCAAGAGGAAGGGGCGTTTTGCTGAGTAGTGTAGAACTTAAGGATTTTCTAGACTAGATAGCTTAGAGTTAGGTTAGTTCGATTACGTGGCTTCCTCCACTCCATCCACCCATCAAGGAATATGTGCTACATGATCTCCCAACGGCCGGAGGCATGTTATAGTTAAATTTAATTTTTAATTTAGGTACTGGAATACATAGTGGTGCAGGTGCACTTTGTGCACTCAGTGCAGGTGTATAGTGCCCCCTACCCTTGCAGGAAGCAGCCCAGAATGTATCAATGAGCCATATTTCAAAAGCCTTCCACGGCGTTGGATCGCCATGCGTCCAGGCATAGCTATCTCACTTCATATGATCCCCCTTCTCAGGGATATGTGCGATACATGTGAAGTGAGACAACTATGCCTGGACGCGCATGGCGATCCAACGCCGTGGAAGGACTAGGGTAGTTGTCTGAGAGGAAAGACGCGAAGGCCGCGGGATCCGCGTGGCTATCTCTAGGTAGACCTGCATGGAGGGAGACAGAGGGTAACAAGAAAGGTTGATAGGGAAAACACACATACACACACACACACACACCACCACCACCACTACCAACACAAACAACCAAAACTAAGAAGGAAAAGAGGGAACGCATACACACGAAGGGGCTAAAAGAATAAGTAAGGAGTATACATTATAGGTCCTCGTCCTCACGCTGCTTACGTATGGCGCCGAGGCGTGGACAGTCACACCAACACTGGCAGCTAAGCTAGACGGCACGTACGGTTTACAGGATGCTCCGACAGGTCCTGAACGTAGGGTTTTCCAAGCGCCCGTCATTAGAGTCTTTGTATCAGGGTATGCCTCGTATTTCGGACGAGATTAGGCAGCGTAGGATAGCATTTGTAGGACACCTTGCCCGCACCAGCCAGGTCGACACCGCCCTTGGTCTGGCCGGCCCCCAGCGGCTTGGCCAGCCAGGGCGGCATATTTTGACCTGGCCTGGCCCCAAGGGCATTCCCAAAACGGGGTAGGGATACATGCCACGAACTACATCCAGATGTTGCTGGCCGACCTAGTGGTCCCAGCCTAGTTTGAACACCGCATCCACACTCTCTGAGGAGGCCGAGCTTGCCAAGCGCAGCCTTAACGTCATTGTCAAGAACCTCGACATGGAGGAAGGTGAGAATCCCGAGAAGCTTGCACGTGCGTTTGAGAGAGAAATTCTTAGTCGCATGGGCCTTACTGGTGAGATCGAGCTGGTCGCCCACCGCCTTCCCCGCGCGCGGGGTAAGGCAGGGCCGCCCCCGCTCCTTCTCACCTTTAAGAGCCCCCGGCGGACAAGATTTCTTTTCTCCGACGCCGCAAGCGGCTCGAGAAGACTCTCTTCACCCTTGACGACGACTTGACCCTGGCGCAGCAACAACGGCGACGGGAGCTGTGGCCGACCTACCTCTCTCTCCAGCTCCGGCAGACCAAGGCGGGGCAGCCGGTGTACTGGAAGGGGGCGGCCATCTACGTCGGCCACAAGCCCTGGCAGGCGACCCCCGCGGCCCCAACGACTCCAGACGCCCCAGCTTAGGGGAATACAGCAGTAGTAGTGTAGAATAGATAGACCGTGGCCGTGTACATGTACGCCTCCTAGAGGCACTATCCCAGCTAAGCCACGCGCTTTATTTAATCATACATGGTTGTCTCCTTGATACATACATGTGTGCCTATGATGAGCCACCCTCCAGATGATGCCTAGCTTTATTTAGTTATGTTGTGCCCATGCAGGGAGTAACTCTCTGCTGAGACGCCATGCCCTAGCTTTTTGTATAGCTATGCTGATCTTCCCCCCCATGACAGGCTCCGGGCCCTTCGCTGGGCATAGCTTGAAGATCATGGGGATGCAAGTGCCCTGGTGCACCTAGAGCAAGGGTCCTTTACATTCCCACCCTTGCAGGAAGTAGCTTAGAATGTATGATAGGCCATATGCCCCTTCTCTGGGCTATGTGCTACATATACTCCCAAAGGAGTTACGTTCCTAATTAATCAATTAATTAATCCACACTCTCTCCCTTCTTTGGACTGCCATGCAGAACAAGGCGCGGTGGCAGAAGATTGTCAAGGCTCACACGCCAGCCCCTGTGGGCAAGCCACCTCCCCCCAAGAGGAGGCGGCGTTTTGATGAGTAGTGTAGTTAGGGTTTTTCTAGACTAGATAGCTTAGAGTTAGGTTAGTTCGATTACGCGGCTCCCTCCACCCCACCCATCCATCACGGAATATGTGCTACATGATCTCCCAACGGAGGATTGTTATAAACTTATAATTTAATTTAATTTAATACATTATAAAATGAGAAAAGAAAAAAGAAAAAGAAAGAAATAAAAAAGAAAAAAAATGTAAATGGTAATAATACGAACAATAATAACTAAAGACAAAGTAAAGAGTAATAATAATAACAAAAACAAAAATGGAATAAAGGAAAGGTCATGGCTGGGATGTGGTGAGGCACAGGCAATGTTGGAACTCGTATGGGTCAGGAGTTCGATTTTTCAGCGCCCATGGTGCCCGGCCGGGGGTCTCCTATCCAATAGGGTCTAAAGCCTTGTGCCCAGCTCACTCCAATGAAAAAGTGTAAGGTGAAAAGGGGTGTGCTCCCAACGGAGATATGTTACAATTTAATTTTATTTTTTTCATGGAGGCCAGACACTGCCCAGTGGCCAATCGACACGTGTACAACACACTTCAAAAATATTCAGAGGCAACAGCAAAAAATACTGCCACACAAATGTGGTGATAGAACTTTTCAAGGTCATATTCAACAGCGTGTTCCATAATTTTGAGTGACAATGCTCTTTCACAACCTAGATAACCTAGATCACACTAATGGCAGAGCGTGTCCACCGTGCAACTTTGGCAGCCGGCAATATCTTACCGTCTGCCACCCTTCCCCCCCTCCCGGCCTACCCCTCCACCACGGCCATGACCACCACCACCACGACCACCACCACCGCGGCTGATATTACCACTACCCCTACTGCCGCCTCTGCCACCCCCCCTGAAGCTACCTCTCTCGCCACCTCTGCTAGCCCCCCGACTGAAACCCCGGCCGCCCCCTCGGCTACCCCTCCAGCTGCCATCTCCCTGCCTGCCCGGGGGCTCACGCCCCCTCTTCCCACGGTCAAAATCTTTGCGCCCACCACGGCCCTGGAAGCCCTCCTCTCGGCCACCCTCGTATGAACCAGGCTCCCTGGAAGACCCTCTTCGCCGCATGCCCCGCCCCCGGCCCCGGCCGTCTCCACTGGGACGCTTCAGCAGACCTGCAGGGACACCAGCCCAGCCGCTCACGATGGTATTATGCGTGTCAATGTACTGGTAGCAATTTAAGGATGTGACGTACCTGGAGGGTATGTTGATGGTGGACCGCTTTGAATAAGACTGTAATATCACTAACAACATTTGAAACACTAGTAGGAACAATATAGGGAAAAAAGCCCGCCTGCCCGCCCGCCTGCTGCCCGCCTGCTGCCCGCCTGCTGCCCGCCTGCTGCCCGCCTGCTGCCCGCCTGCTGCCCGCCTGCTGCCCGCCTGCTGCCCGCCTGCTGCCCGCCTGCTGCCCGCCTGCTGCCCGCCTGCTGCCCGCCTGCTGCCCGCCTGCTGCCCGCCTGCTGCCCGCCTGCTGCCCGCCTGCTGCCCGCCTGCTGCCCGCCTGCTGCCCGCCTGCTGCCCGCCTGCTGCCCGCCTGCTGCCCGCCTGCTGCCCGCCTGCTGCCCGCCTGCTGCCCGCCTGCTGCCCGCCTGCTGCCCGCCTGCTGCCCGCCTGCTGCCCGCCCGCCCGCCCGCCCGCTTGCTTGAGCATGCGTGCACGTGGGCACATGAGAAGGTTGACAATGAGCGTCTACATGCAAGCAAGCAAGTGGCACAACGCAAGTCGCACACATACTGGCGAAGGCACAACCACACCCTAGTCAGATTCATTTACTCTTGCCATTACCATAAATGTCTAGAAAAATCTTAATTGCATCAGGTTCACCTTCTTTTTGTCATGACCACAGTTATTAAAAACTATACTACGGGCCTAAAGGTAGCTCCACGCACCTGGGGCATCGTGGTCATCCTCAAGACCCCGACCTCGTCCCGATAGATCATACCGATATTACCACGGTTATACAGTACGGTTATTACCACTGTAATAATCAGAAAAGTAGCGCTCCACCCACCAGGGATCCCCCAGGTCATCCCAAACCTTCTCCCAATAGTACTGCATGTCCTTAAGAACAGAGGCCATAGCTATATCAGCTTGAACCCCGCGCACCAGGGTCATCTGGGTCCTCCCCAGCCTGCTCCTAGTAATAATGCATGTCCTCTAATACAGTGACCATAGCTACATCAGCTTTACCCCCACGCACCAGGGTCATCCGGGTCCTCCCCGACCTCCTCCCGGTAATACTGCACGTCGTCGTCCTCTGCCGCCTCCTCCCCGTCCCCATCACCGCCCAGCTCGTGTGCGCCACTCGTGCCCATCTTGCGGCGCTTCTTGCGTTCGGACTTGGCCTCCTCCTTCTCACGCTGCCGCCTGCACGGGAGGGGGGGTTGGGGTGAGATAGTGGAGGAGCGAGGGTGGCGGTGGGAGAGTGGGGCCGTGGGTGGGGTGAGAGGGATGCGTGCGGGGGCCCAGGGGGCAGGACCGCCCCAGCGGCGATACACTCAACATAAAATGTTAGGCATTATACATTGAACATCGGACCCACGATATTTGACATCGGTACTGATACGTGATGTTCGATGTTAAGACCGTGGATAACTGGACACGCAGACACCAGCAGCATGTGCATGCATGTCATCATCCCCGAATCGCTCTAATATCCAACCCCCCCTCACCACCACCTCCGCCTCACCCTCAACTTAACCCCAAGCCCCTCCCCCCCCCACACACACAAAGACCGATTTCACCCCCCTACCCACCTACCTGTGCACGTGACTTCCTGCGCAATGGCTAAACATGGGTGGGCCAGCCACACCCAGCTCATCCCCATCCACTTCCCAACCGTGCCACCCCCCGCACCTTCCGTTTCCCTCGCCTGCCCCCCGTTTGCTCATATTACCCCCACCCACTTTTGCTTCTTGCGCACGTTCTCCTCCTGCTGCAGGCGGCGCTGCGTGCGCAGCTTCTCCGCATCATCCTTGCGCTGCTGCAGCGCGCTGGCCTCCTCGGGCGACTTGGAGACTGGGGCGGGGAAGTCACCGTGGTCAAGTGTGTGCGTGCACGGGTGCACGGGTGCACGGGTGCACGGGTGCACGGGTGGTTTGTCAGCAATCAATGCCAACTTGGAGACTGGGCGCCAGCATTGGCAGTGAGGGGCATTTAATGTCCATGAAGAGATAGGTGGATCACACTGGTTTGTTTGCCTCGCCGGGTGTCTTGGAGACGGGGGGGGATGCGAAGAACACCAGGTGGCAACAGGCGTCAGACCATTAGTTTGGTAGGAGGCAAAGGGCATCTTGGAGACTGGGGGGGGGGGGGTTGTTAATGGCAGTGTAGAGCACCAATCAAAGACAAAAGAGTTGTGTGAAGACCACAAGTACGCTGATCCCCTGGGGCGCCTACCCCCGGGGGGGGAGGGAAGGAGGGGGGGGAGGGGGCGGTGGTTTATCACTGGGGCAGCATGGCATCACACAGCCGGAGTGGGTGAATAAGTGGTTCACCCGGTGTTGCCAACCAGAGGCCATCTCCAAAACTGGGAGATGTGCAGGTGACAGCGGCAGGTATGGGTGCTTCATCCGGGACCAGAAAATAAGTTAAATGCGACAGTATTAGGTGTGGATGGTATGGAACCCAAGGTATGGGGGGGGGCAGTCGCGTGGCCAGACAGCCAAGCATGTCATTTTGTGCCCACCAACCCCCCAACCCCCTTCTCCCCAAGAATCAACGGGAAATGCCCCCACTTCTTCTTAGCCCCCACCCCCCGGCGCCCCCTCCTCAAGTTTCATGAAGTTACACGAACATGCGTAGCAGAGGGTCACCCCCTTTCCACGCACCAAACTGGTGGTAGATTACGTTGCCCTCGCACATGCCCTCCTCAATCTTGACGAGCGCCAGCTCAAGGCGCGGCCCTATTTCTTGCAGCCGCACCGCACTCTGCTGCGAGGACCCGCGCTCCACGCGTGTCCGCAGTCCCGGCGCCGCGCCCTGCGTGATGGTCACTCGGGATGCCTCGTCCTCCGCCTCGCTGTCCGACCCGTACACGCCGCTGCGGGGAGGAATGGCAGAAACGGATGGGAAGGAGGGGAAGGAGGGGGAGGAGGGGGAGGAGGGGGAGGAGGGTGAGGAGGGTGAGGAGGGTGAGGAGGGTGAGGAGGGTGAGGAGGGTGAGGAGGGTGAGGAGGGTGAGGAGGGTGAGGAGGGTGAGGAGGGTGAGGAGGGTGAGGAGGGTGAGGAGGGTGAGGAGGGTGAGGAGGGTGAGGAGGGTGAGGAGGGTGAGGAGGGTGAGGAGGGTGAGGAGGGTGAGGAGGGTGAGGAGGGTGAGGAGGGTGAGGAGGGTGAGGAGGGTGAGGAGGGTGAGGAGGGTGAGGAGGGTGAGGAGGGTGAGGAGGGTGAGGAGGGTGAGGAGGGTGAGGAGGGTGAGGAGGGTGAGGAGGGGGAGGAGGGTGAGGAGGGTGAGGAGGGTGAGGAGGGGGAGGAGGGTGAGGAGGGGGAGGAGGGGGAGGAGGGGGGAGGGGGAGGAGGGGGAGGAGGAGGAGGGTGAGGAGGGTGAGGAGGGTGAGGAGGGTGAGGAGGGTGAGGAGGGAGGAGGGTGAGGAGGGTGAGGAGGGTGAGGAGGGTGAGGAGGGTGAGGAGGGTGAGGAGGGTGAGGAGGGTGAGGAGGGTGAGGAGGGTGAGGAGGGTGAGGAGGGTGAGGAGGGTGAGGAGGGTGAGGAGGGTGAGGAGGGTGAGGAGGGTGAGGAGGGTGAGGAGGGTGAGGAGGGTGAGGAGGGTGAGGAGGGTGAGGAGGGTGAGGAGGGTGAGGAGGGTGAGGAGGGTGAGGAGGGTGAGGAGGGTGAGGAGGGTGAGGAGGGTGAGGAGGGTGAGGAGGGTGAGGAGGGTGAGGAGGGTGAGGAGGGGAGGAGGGGAGGAGGGGGAGGAGGGGGGAGGGGGGAGGGGAGGAGAGGGAGGAGGGTGAGGAGGGGGCGGAGGGGAGGAGGGGGCGGAGGGGAGGAGGGAGAGGAGGGGAGGAGGGGAGGAGGGGGAGGAGGGGGAGGGGGGAGGAGGGGGAGGAGGGTGAGGAGGGTGAGGAGGGGAGGAGGGGAGGAGGGGGAGGAGGGTGAGGAGGGGAGGGGGAGGAGGGTGAGGAGGGTGAGGAGGGAGGAGGGTGAGGAGGGTGAGGAGGGTGAGGAGGGTGAGGAGGGTGAGGAGGGGGAGGAGGGAGGAGGGGAGGAGGGTGAGGAGGGTGAGGAGGGTGAGGAGGGTGAGGAGGTGAGGAGGGTGAGGAGGGTGAGGAGGGTGAGGAGGGTGAGGAGGGTGAGGAGGGTGAGGAGGGTGAGGAGGGTGAGGAGGGTGAGGAGGGTGAGGAGGGTGAGGAGGGTGAGGAGGGTGAGGAGGGTGAGGAGGGTGAGGAGGGTGAGGAGGGTGAGGAGGGTGAGGGGAGGGTGAGGAGGGTTGAGGAGGGTGAGGAGGGTGAGGAGGGTGAGGAGGGTGAGGAGGGTGAGGAGGGGAAGGAGGGGGAGAGGGAGGAGGGGGGAGGAGGGGGAGAGGGGAGGAGAGGGAGGGAGGGGGAGGAGGGCGGAGGGGGAGGAGGGGGGCGGAGGGGGAGGAGGGA
>RPFO01000380.1:1195342-1287280 GCA_009746045.1 Mesostigma viride | reverse complement strand
TCCCTTCCGTGCCTGACAATGCCCATGATTTCGTTCGACGTTTCACCTGCCACAGGGCTGAGAGGGGGGAGGGGGGGCAAGGAGGGGGGAGGACGGGCGGCCCGTTCGTTAACGTCCCAATGAACTGCTTGGAAGGGACGTGCAACGAGTGTGGGATTTCCGAGTTCATCGTGACGGACCAGATGAAGGGGTGGACAAAGAAGTACACGTGGTTCGACTTCATAAAGGAGGGCACAGCGCCCCGTGGGACGGTAAGCATGTATATTTGCATCGTTGAATATATATATGTAGACTTTCATACTTCCAACGGCCGTTGGCGTTGGGAAATTCCCAGCTGCTGACTTCCATTCTTCGGTCAATCCATGGTGCGCGGGCATGTATATTTGCATCGTTGAATATATATATGTAGACTTTCATACTTCCAACGGCCGTTGGCGTTGGGAAATTCCCAGCTGCTGACTTCCATTCTTCGGTCATTCCATGGTGCGCGGGTGTGTTGTGTTGCAGGAGGAGGATGTGGCGCCGCAAATGAACCTGCAGCAAAAACTCATCAAGTCAACCCTCTCGGAGCTCCATGAACTCATTACGGCGCGCTTCCCGGAATTCGCCATTCACGTCCATACATGGGCCTGGCAGCACCACGCTTACAAGGAGTGCATTGACGTGATGCCGCTGGGAACGGTGGTGGTCCTGATGGACTACTCGGAGAACTATTCGGACCACCTGCAGAAACAGTTGCAGGCGCAGTACTGGTACCCAAGTAGTTACGTCCTGATGCCGGTGATCGTGATGTACCGTGATCCCGTATCGCTGGAAATCAAAAGGGTGAAGCACGATTACATGGGGAAGGACGTACCGAGGAATGCCCAGACCCTGGAGTTCGTGATGAAGAATACCCTTAAGGTGCTGAGGGAGGAGGGGGTGGAGGTGAGGAACTGGATCAGTTGGTCCGACAACTGTAAGGAGCAGTTCCAATCCCGGTATGTGGTGGCGATGGCTGCGGACCTGCTCGAGGCCGACCCCGACTTGGACACATTGGAGTGGAACTACTCATGTGCAGGACATGGGAAGGGGGAGTCGGACGGGGAGGGGGGGACGGTGAAAAGCATCCTCAAAAGAGCGCAGATGCAGGAGGACAATCGGAACCTGAATACGGTGGAGGCACTGGTGGCCTACCTGAACCGGGATTGGAGAACCGGCAAAGACTCGAGTCGACCATCGGCACAATCGGACGTGGTTCGACGGGCATTTCTTCTCGATAACGTAAGTAAAGACAGTTGCTTTCTGGTGGTCAAGTGCAGTTCTATAATTTGTCTCTGGTTACACTTTACAGAGGACAGCTTCCTTGATGCAGTTTGAAGTTTCATAAGGCCAACGGCCGTTGGAGCTGGAAAATCATATAATTGTAGAGTGCCAACGGCCGTTGGAGTTGAGAAATGTACTTATAAAGTTTCCAAGGGCCAACGGCCGTTGGAGTTTGGAAATCTTATAATTGTTGAGTGCCAACGGCCGTTGGAGTTGGGAAATGTGCTGTGATGTTGTTTCATGGATTTACAATTGCAGATTCCCACGTCCGGTAAGGAGCGAGGCCCGATCCGAGATATCTCCACGGCACACCAGTGGCGACTGGACAAAAAGGGCGAGCAGGTCGAGGTGGTTCAGCTCAGGCGTTTTTCATGCTTCAGTTGTGCGGAGTGCCGAGAGGGCAAGTGGAGGACATGCCCAAATGATTGGAGCAGCTCGTCGTGGACTGTAAAACTCCAGGCGAGTAAGTCGCGGAACCCCACGCGATATCCGGGAACCCGCCTGAACCACCTTCAAACGGCAAGAAACGAGTTGGGGCGTGGTTTGCAGGAGGGGGAGGCCGTCGCAGTCGCATCTGAGAGGGGGCACAAGGACCATGTGCCCGACCACCCGTACTGGTTGGCGAAAGTTGTTCGAGTCGCCCACCAACTCGACAAGGATGAGTGTTTAAACAAACATACCGGGGGGGGGGCGAGGTTTTTAAGAAAGGCAACTGGGTAATGTACGTAAAATACTTCGAGAGGTGCTCCTCCTCCGGATCGGACGCCCGACGCTTCTTCTGGAACCCAGACGACCGAGAACCCTTAACTGCAATCGTGTGCTACCTGAGCGTCGCAAAGGTCACGAAGGGCAAGTGGGAAGGACATCCGGACAACACGCGACAGGGCTGGTTCACAATTGCGAAGAAGGTGGACGCCGAAATTACGGTACGTCATTCCAAACATAACTGTGTAAAATTGGTGTTTGTATGTCCCATGTGTTTTTTTGTCGACGTTCGTTCACCTTACTACTACATTACATACGGGGCAATGGCAGCCTATACTTTAGCTTGGCTGAATGGCGCAGTTCGCATATCTTAATTTCTCAAAGCCAACGGCCGTTGGACTTACGAAACTGGACAAGTGCCAAGTGCGGATTGGGTACTATTATTGTTGAGGATGACCAGTTGTGTTTATATATTTTTGCATGGTGGCGGATGACTTGGCGTGTTGTTGCATTTTTACATACGGGTGTATGGTAGGCCTTAAACCCTAAACCCCTACACTCCTAAACCATGTTTACCCTTATATGTTGGGTGTGTTGGGTGAATGTTGGGTATGTGTGTTGGGGCGTGTGTGTTGTGTGTGTGTTGGGTGCATTCATAAAGGTGTGGGGGGTGTAGGGTGTGTGCAAAGTGTCTTGTGTGTTGATGTTGGGTGTGGGGGGGGGGAGGTACATGTGTGTTGTGTGTGTGTCTTAGTAGGTGTGTTGTGTGTGTGACTTAGGTGTGTGTGTTGTTTGTGTTGGATATGTGTTGTGTGTGTGTGTGTTGTGTGTGTAGGGTGTCTTGTGTGTTGGTGTCTTGTTTTTAGTAGGTGTTGGGTGTGTGTATGTCGGGTGCAAACATAGTGTGTGTGTGTGTGTGTTCGGTATGTGTGTTGGGTGTCTTTTGTGTGTGTTGTGTGTGTTGGGGCGTGTGTGTGTGCTCTGTGTATGTATGTTGTGTGTGTGTGTGTGTGTGTGTTGGGGCGTGTGCCTGTGTGTGTTGTGTGCATGTTAATTGTCATGTATTGGTGTTGAGTGTGGGGGGGGATGGACGTGTGTGTTGTGTGTGACTTAGGTGTGTTATGTGTGTGTTGTGTGTGACTTAAGTGTCTTTTGTGTGTGTTGTGTGTGTTGGATGTGTGGTGTGGGTGTGGGTGTGGGTGTGTGGGTGTGGGGGGGGGTGCCAAGTGTCTTGTGTGTTGGTATTGGGTGTGTGTGTGGGGGGTGTACGTGTGTGTTGTGTGTGACTTAGGTGTGTTTTGTGTGTGTTGTGTGTGATTGACCTAGGTGTGTGTTGCGTGTGTGTATGTGTTGTGTGGTGTGTTGTTTGCATGTTAATTGTCATGTGTTGGTGTTGTGGGGGGGGGGGATGTACGTGTACGTGTGTTGTGTGTTGGTGTCTTATTTTTAGGTGTTGGTGTGTGTGTCGTGGGTGCAAACATTGTGTGTGTGTGTGTTAAGTGTGTGTTGGGTGTCTTGTGTGTTGGTGTCTTATTTTTAGGTGTTGGGTGTTTGTGTCGTGGGTGCAAACATTGTGTGTGTGTGTGTGTGTGTGTTGGGTGTGTGTTGGGTGTCTTGTGTGTTGGTGTCTTGTTTTTAGTAGGTGTTGTGTGTGCGTGTTTTCGGTATGTGTGTTGGGTGTCTTGTGTGTGTGTGGTGTGTGTTTGGGTGTTGTTGTGTGTGCATGCAGTGTTGGGGCATGTGTGTGTGTTGGGGCATGTGTGTCAGTGTGTGTGTTATGGCATGTTAATTGTCGTGTGTTGGTGTTGTGTGTGTGGGGGGGGATGTACGTGTGTGTTGTGTGTTACTTAGGTGTGTTATGTGTGTGTCTTGGGTGTGGGTGTCGTGGGTGCAAACATTGTGTGTGTGTGTGTGTTGGGTGTGTGTTGGGTGTCTTGTGTGTTGGTGTCTTGTTTTTAGTAGGTGTTGTGTGTGCGTGTTTTCGGTATGTGTGTTGTGTGTCTTTTGTGTGTGTGGTGTGTGTTTGGGTGTTGTTGTGTGTGCAGTGTTGGGGCATGTGTGTGTGTGTGTTGGGGCATGTGTGTGTGTGTTGGGGCATGTGTGTCAGTGTGTTGTGGCATGTTAATTGTCATGTGTTGGTGTTGTGTGTGGGGGGGGGGATGTACGTGTGTGTTGTTTGTTACTTAGGTGTGTTCTGTGTGTGTTGTGTGTGTGATTGTGTGTCTTGGGTGTGTGTTGGGTGTCTTGTGTGTTGGTGTCTTGTTTTTAGTAGGTGTTGTGTGTGTGTGTACGTTGGGTGCGTGTGTGTGTGTCGGGTATGTGTGTTGTGTGTCTTTTGTGTGTGTTGTGTGTGTTGGATGTGTGGTGTGGGTGTGGGTGTGGGTGTGTGGGTGTGGGGGGGGGATGCCAAGTGTCTTGTGTGTTGGTATTGGGTGTGTGTGGGGGGGTGTACGTGTGTGTTGTGTGTGACTTAGGTGTGTTTTGTGTGTGTTGTGTGTGATTGACCTAGGTGTGTGTTGCGTGTGTGTGTACGTGTTGTGTGGTGTGTTGTTTGCATGTTATTTGTCATGTGTTGGTGTTGTGGGGGGGGGGGGATGTACGTGTACGTGTGTTGTGTGTTGGTGTCTTATTTTTAGGTGTTGGTGTGTGTGTCGTGGGTGCAAACATTGTGTGTGTGTGTGTTAAGTGTGTGTTGGGTGTCTTGTGTGTTGGTGTCTTATTTTTAGGTGTTGGGTGTGTGTGTCGTGGGTGCAAACATTGTGTGTGTGTGTGTTGGGTGTGTGTTGGGTGTCTTGTGTGTTGGTGTCTTGTTTTTAGTAGGTGTTGTGTGTGCGTGTTTTCGGTATGTGTGTTGGGTGTCTTGTGTGTGTGTGGTGTGTGTTTGGGTGTTGTTGTGTGTGCAGTGTTGGGGCATGTGTGTGTGTGTTGGGGCATGTGTGTGTGTGTTGGGGCATGTGTGTCAGTGTGTGTGTTGTGGCATGTTATAATTGTCATGTGTTGGTGTTGTGTGTGGGGGGGAGGGATGTACATGTGTGTTGTGTGTTACTTAGGTGTGTTCTGTGTGTGTTGCGTGTGTGTGATTGTGTGTCTTGGGTGTGTGTTGGGTGTCTTGTGTGTTGGTGTCTTGTTTTTAGGTGTTGGTGTGTGTCTTGGGTGCAAACATAGCGTGTGTGTGTTGGGTGTGTTGTTCGTGTGTGTATGAAAATATAGAAAATTGTTATGTTTGACGATAGTCATAGTGTACTACTAAAAACTTGTACATACATATGCTGGAATGATTTTCTTTTTACTATTCCATTCACTATTGCTTATTTCTTCAAACATGTACATGCACGCAAGGGGCGGCTGCACACACACGTACACACACCGAGCACGCAAGGAGCGACTGCACTCACATGTACACACACCATGCACGCAAGGGCCGGATGCACACACACGTACACACACCATGCACGAAAGGGCCGGCATGCACACACACGTACATCCACCGCGCACGCAAGGGGCAAGTGCACACACACGTACATCCACCGCGCACGCAAGGAGCGACTGCACTCACATGTACACACACCATGCACGCAAGGGGCGGTTGCACACACACGTACATACACCATGCACGCAAGGGGCCGGCTGCACTCACATGTACATACACCATGCACGCAAGGGGCGGCTGCACACACATGTACATACACCATGCACGCAAGGGGCCGGCTGCACTCACATGTACATACACCATGCACGCAAGGGGCGGCTGCACACACGTGTAAATACACCGCGCATGCAAGGGGCGGCTGCACACACACGTACACACACCATGCACGCAAGGGGCAACTGCACACACACGTACACACACCATGCACGCAAGGAGCGACTGCACACACACGTACATACACCGCGCACGCAAGGGGCGGCTGCACACACACGTACACACACCATGCACGCAAGGAGCGACTGCACTCACATGTACATACACCATGCACGCAAGGGGCGGCTGCACACACGTGTAAATACACCGCGCATGCAAGGGGCGGCTGCACACACACGTACACACACCATGCACGCAAGGGGCAACTGCACACACACGTACACACACCATGCACGCAAGGAGCGACTGCACACACACGTACATACACCGCGCACGCAAGGGGCGGCTGCACACACACGTACACACACCATGCACGCAAGGAGCGACTGCACTCACATGCACATACACCGCGCACGCAAGGGGCGGCTGCACTCACATGTACATACACCATGCACGCAAGGGGCGGCTGCACACACGTGTAAATACACCGCGCATGCAAGGGGCGGCTGCACACACACGTACACACACCATGCACGCAAGGGCCGGCATGCACACACACGTACACACACCATGCACGCAAGGGGCGAGTGCACGCACACTTACACATACACCGCGCACGCAAGGGGCGGCTGCACACACACGTACACACACCATGCACGCAAGGGGCAACTGCACACACACGTACACACACCATGCACGCTTGGGGCGACGGCACTCACATGTACATACACCACGCACGCAAGGGACGCCTGCACACACACGTACATCCACCGCGCACGCAAGGGGCGAGTGCACACACACGTACATCCACCGCGCACGCAAGGGGCGAGTGCACACACACGTACATCCACCGCGCACGCAAGGGGCGAGTGCACACACACGTACATCCACCGCGCACGCAAGGGGCAACTGCACACACACGTACACACACCGCGCACGCAAGGGGCGGCATGCACACACACGTACACACACCATGCACGCAAGGAGCGACTGCACACACACGTACATACACCGCGCACGCAAGGGGCAAGTGCACACACACGTAGATCCACCGCGCACGCAAGGAGCGACTGCACTCACATGTACACACACCATGCACGCAAGGGGCGAGTGCACGCACACTTACACATACACCGCGCATGCAAGGGGCGGCTGCACACACACGTACATCCACCGCGCACGCAAGGAGCGACTGCACGCACACGTACATCCACCATGCACGCAAGGAGCGGCTGCACTCACATGTACATACACCGCGCATGCAAGGGGCGGTTGCACACACACGTACACACACCATGCACGCAAGGGGCGAGTGCACGCACACTTACACACACACCGCGCACGCAAGGGACGCCTGCACACACACGTACATCCACCATGCACGCAAGGAGCGACTGCACACACACGTACATCCACCATGCACGCAAGGGGCGGCTGCACACACACGTACACACACCATGCACGCAAGGGCCGGCATGCACACACACGTACATCCACCGCGCACGCAAGGGGCAACTGCACACACATGTACACACACCGCGCACGCTTGGGGCGGCTGCACTCACATGTACACACACCGCGCACGCAAGGGCCGGCTGCACACACACTTACACTCACCATGCACGCATGGGGCGGCTGCACACACACGTACACACACCGCGCACGCAAGGGACGGCTGCACACACACGTACATACACCGCGCACGCAAGGGGCGGCTGCACACACACCTACATACACCATGCACGCAAGGGGCGGCTACACACACATGTACATCCACCGCGCACGCAAGGGGCGAGTGCACACACACGTACACACACCGCGCACGCAAGGGGCGGCTGCACCCACATGTACACACACCATGCACGCAAGGACAAGGATGAACACACATCTACACACACCATGCACGCAAGGGCCGGCTGCACACACACTTACACACACAATGCACGCTTGGGGCAACGGCACACACACGTACATACACTGCGCACGCAAGGGGCAACTGCACACACACGTACACACACCATGCACGGAAGGGACGGCTGCACTCACATGTACATCCACAGCGCAACCACGGGGCGGCTGCACACACACTTACATACACCATGCACGCAAGGGGCGGCTGCACACACATGTACATCCACCGCGCACGCAAGGGGCGAGTGCACACACACGTACACACACCGCGCACGCAAGGGGCGGCTGCACACACACGTACACACACCATGCACGCAATTGCTGGCATGCAAACACACCCACTGCCCGCACATGTACATCCACCGCGCACGCAAGGGGCGCCTGCACCCACATGTACATACACCATGCACGCAAGGACAAGGATGAACACACATGTACACACACCATGCACGCAAGGGCCGGCTGCACACACACGTACATACACCATGCACGCAAGGGCCGGCATGCACACACACGTACATACACTGCGCACGCAAGGGGCAACTGCACACACACGTGTAAATACACCGCGCATGCAAGGGGCGGCTGCACACACACGTACACACACCATGCACGCAAGGGGCAACTGCACACACACGTACACACACCATGCACGCAAGGAGCGACTGCACACACACGTACATACACCGCGCACGCAAGGGGCGGCTGCACACACACGTACACACACCATGCACGCAAGGAGCGACTGCACTCACATGTACATACACCATGCACGCAAGGGGCGGCTGCACACACGTGTAAATACACCGCGCATGCAAGGGGCGGCTGCACACACACGTACACACACCATGCACGCAAGGGGCAACTGCACACACACGTACACACACCATGCACGCAAGGAGCGACTGCACACACACGTACATACACCGCGCACGCAAGGGGCGGCTGCACACACACGTACACACACCATGCACGCAAGGAGCGACTGCACTCACATGCACATACACCGCGCACGCAAGGGGCGAGTGCACTCACATGTACATACACCATGCACGCAAGGGGCGGCTGCACACACGTGTAAATACACCGCGCATGCAAGGGGCGGCTGCACACACACGTACACACACCATGCACGCAAGGGCCGGCATGCACACACACGTACACACACCATGCACGCAAGGGGCGAGTGCACGCACACTTACACATACACCGCGCACGCAAGGGGCGGCTGCACACACACGTACACACACCATGCACGCAAGGGGCAACTGCACACACACGTACACACACCATGCACGCTTGGGGCGACGGCACTCACATGTACATACACCACGCACGCAAGGGACGCCTGCACACACACGTACATCCACCGCGCACGCAAGGGGCGAGTGCACACACACGTACATCCACCGCGCACGCAAGGGGCGAGTGCACACACACGTACATCCACCGCGCACGCAAGGGGCGAGTGCACACACACGTACATCCACCGCGCACGCAAGGGGCAACTGCACACACACGTACACACACCGCGCACGCAAGGGGCGGCATGCACACACACGTACACACACCATGCACGCAAGCAGCGACTGCACACACACGTACATACACCGCGCATGCAAGGGGCGGCTGCACACACACGTACACACACCATGCACGCAAGGGCCGGCATGCACACACACGTACATACACCGCGCACGCAAGGGGCGGCTGCACACACACGTACATACACCGCGCACGCAAGGGGCGGCTGCACACACACGTACACACACCATGCACGCAAGGGGCAACTGCACACACACGTACATCCACCGCGCACGCAAGGGGCAAGTGCACACACACGTAGATCCACCGCGCACGCAAGGAGCGACTGCACTCACATGTACACACACCATGCACGCAAGGGGCGAGTGCACGCACACTTACACATACACCGCGCATGCAAGGGGCGGCTGCACACACACGTACATCCACCGCGCACGCAAGGAGCGACTGCACGCACACTTACACACACACCGCGCACGCAAGGGGCGACTGCACACACACGTACATCCACCATGCACGCAAGGAGCGGCTGCACTCACATGTACATACACCGCGCATGCAAGGGGCGGTTGCACACACACGTACACACACCATGCACGCAAGGGGCGAGTGCACGCACACTTACACACACACCGCGCACGCAAGGGACGCCTGCACACACACGTACATCCACCATGCACGCAAGGAGCGACTGCACACACACGTACATCCACCATGCACGCAAGGGGCGGCTGCACACACACGTACACACACCATGCACGCAAGGGCCGGCATGCACACACACGTACATCCACCGCGCACGCAAGGGGCAACTGCACACACATGTACACACACCGCGCACGCTTGGGGCGGCTGCACTCACATGTACACACACCGCGCACGCAAGGGCCGGCTGCACACACACTTACACTCACCATGCACGCATGGGGCGGCTGCACACACACGTACACACACCGCGCACGCAAGGGACGGCTGCACACACACGTACATACACCGCGCACGCAAGGGGCGGCTGCACACACACCTACATACACCATGCACGCAAGGGGCGGCTACACACACATGTACATCCACCGCGCACGCAAGGGGCGAGTGCACACACACGTACACACACCGCGCACGCAAGGGGCGGCTGCACCCACATGTACACACACCATGCACGCAAGGACAAGGATGAACACACATCTACACACACCATGCACGCAAGGGCCGGCTGCACACACACTTACACACACAATGCACGCTTGGGGCAACGGCACACACACGTACATACACTGCGCACGCAAGGGGCAACTGCACACACACGTACACACACCATGCACGGAAGGGACGGCTGCACTCACATGTACATCCACAGCGCAACCACGGGGCGGCTGCACACACACTTACATACACCATGCACGCAAGGGGCGGCTGCACACACATGTACATCCACCGCGCACGCAAGGGGCGAGTGCACACACACGTACACACACCGCGCACGCAAGGGGCGGCTGCACACACACGTACACACACCATGCACGCAATTGCTGGCATGCAAACACACCCACTGCCCGCACATGTACATCCACCGCGCACGCAAGGGGCGCCTGCACCCACATGTACATACACCATGCACGCAAGGACAAGGATGAACACACATGTACACACACCATGCACGCAAGGGCCGGCTGCACACACACGTACATACACCATGCACGCAAGGGCCGGCATGCACACACACGTACATACACTGCGCACGCAAGGGGCAACTGCACACACACGTACACACCATGCACGGAAGGGACGGCTGCACTCACATGTACATCCACCGCGCAACCACGGGGCGGCTGCACACACACGTACATACACCGCGCACGCAAGGGGCGGCTGCACACACACGTACATACACCGCGCACGCAAGGGGCGGCTGCACACACACGTACACACACCTTGCACGCAATTGCCGGCATGCACACACACGTACATCCACCGCGCACGCAAGGGGCAACTGCCCACACATGTACACACACCGCGCACGCAAGGGCCGGCTGCACACACACGTACATACACCGCGCACGCAAGGGGCAACTGCACACACACGTACACACACCATGCACGCAAGGGCCGGCTGCACTCACATGTACACACACCATGCACGCAAGGGCCGGCTGCACACACACTTACACACACAATGCACGCTTGGGGCAACGGCACTCACATGTACATACACCATGCACGCAAGGGGCGGCTGCACACACACGTACACACACCATGCACGCAAGGAGCGACTTCACGCACAGGTACACACACCATGCACGCAAGGTTCGGCTGCACACACATGTACATCCACCGCGCACGCAAGGGGCGAGTGCAAACACATGTACATACACCGCGCACGCAAGGGGCAACTGCCCACACATGTACATCCACCGCGCACGCAAGGGGCGGCTGCACACACGTGTACATCCACCGCGCACGCAAGGGGCGGCTGCACACACACGTACACACACCATGCACGCAAGGGCCGGCATGCACACACAGTACACACACTGTCAGGATATGCCCCAATATGCCTGACAGTCTTTTTATTGAGTGTGCTAGTTTCGGGTATACCGGAACTTGTATGATTACTTTCTGCTACATTTGACATCATGGTTGGATCAAGCTCGTTCAGCTGATCAACTTTGCAAGTGGAATTTTCTTATTCTGACAACTGGTTAAAAAGATATGACCATTTGTGTAGTTATGGCCCACAGTGGATAGCATTAATGTGGACCTGAGTTATGCGTCAGACATACTGTGTACCGCTGTGGGGTAATAACCTGCAGTGTCTGGCGACACTTAAAGTTGAGCTATTAATTCTGGTCTCTTTACAAGTCAGGGAAAGAAAACAGACACACATGTTAGAGTACCTGTCTTAGACTAGAATCTCGTGGTGAATGATGTGCATCAACGGCCAATATTGAGCCGCCACCTTTGCCCTCGCAAAGTGCTTTCCATTTAGCCTCGGATGCTCCTTTGTCGCAGCACCGGTTTTGAACGCAGACTCAAAGTCAATATATTAAATCAGTAAAGCAATATACATTCGATCTTTAAGCCTTGCCACCTGTCCTACATTCTGACATGGTATCGAGCGGGGTGGCCTACTAAATTGCTGAAACTGGTCCGATTTATCGGGCAAATTGACTCCCTGAATCCGACGTCGGCACTTTATGCCAGTCGTGCATATCCTAGACGGGCTTCCCTGTATCGAAATTCAAGAACTCCAGTATTTAGACGATCGTCTCTACCTCGTATTTGCTGTTCTAAACCATCGTCGCATATTAGTCTTAATCTTTACCATTACGGATTGAGCGTCTCCGGCTTTCTCGGCTGTCTCCAGATTTTCACCTTGCCGAGACTCGGTTGTGACCAGATTTTAACCTTGCCGAGACAATCATGTCCGCAGCCGCGACAGCAGCAGCTACGAAAGCGACAAAAGATCTCAACATTCTACAGGCCTGCAAAAATATTACACAGTTCGACGGCCTCGACCCAGTAAAGTGGGATAACACCAAGATTCCTTTTCTGGCCGTAGTGACAGCATTCGGGATGCTGTCTGTCCTGCTTGGCAGCGAGGTCAATGAGGAACGCGACCTGATTCTTTTTGCGGCCCTTTGTCAGTGCCTCGTTGGACCGGCACTCAAAGTGGCAAACAGTGTTACTCAGAAAACTGGCAGCGTGGCATATCATCGCATCTGTGAAGAATATGAGCATCTCAAGCTGCAGATGAGCAACCGGCGAGCACTACGCCGCAAGCTAAATCGAATGAAGCTGGAACCCGGCGTTACAATGCGGCAATATATAACCGACGGGGAATTAACTTATAACGACCTGATTGCCACCGGCGCCAAAATGGCACCCGAGGATCTGGCCGAGAATCTGCTCGCCGGCGTGACCGAGGAGTTGCTTCCGTCCCTTGCCCAATTGAACCTTGGGGACGGTATCACCCTACAGGAAACTAAGGCGGCACTTCTTAAGGCCTGGGACCTTGTGCACGGTAACAAAGATTCCGCGGAGGCCACCGGGGTGTATCATACCTCCCACTCTGGACGCGGTGGCCGTGGCACCGGCCGTGGCAGGGGGCGTGGCGGTCACAATGGCGGGACCCAGCGGCCCAGCTGCACCCACTGCGGTCGCACCTCCCACCAGGAGCCGACCTGCTGGTGGAAGTATCCTCACCTACGGAACACTCGCGGCAACACCGGCGGGCCCGCCGCCCACCACACCACCGACACCCCACCGGCGCCCTCCCACGAGGCCCACGACCTCCCCCCCGGTTTCTGCTTCTAAACGCCTTATCCAGCTCCCCCGGGACAGGGCACAAGGGGTAGCAGCCAGCTGGGCCCAGCTAGCACCAGACGTGGGCCCTGGAGCTTTTCAACCTGCACTGCAGCAGGCGACAGCAGCCAGCCCCCCCAACCCGTCCTCTGGCCCTCCTGCATTGCTAGCGGCTAGTCGCCCACCCTGCCAGACGTGCCAGGTGCAGGTCTTCATGCCAGCAGCCAGCAGTGACCAGTACTGCAGTACCAGCATCAACCAGTCAACCTGTGTTCTTTTCTCCTGTGGCGCACTCCCAGGGACACCTGGGGGCCACCGGATGTCTTTCCAGGGTCCCAGCATTTTACCAGCAACAGCAGCCACAACCAAGTTTTTTCTAGGGTCACCAGCATTCTCCAAGCGACAGCCACTGTGGCGCACTCCCAGGGACACCTGGGGGCTACAGTCATCAAGTCTCCTCTCAGCTCCAACCAGATAGCCGTGTAAGGGGGGTGCCATGGGAGTGTACCCGGCTATACCCTCACTAGCTATAGGTTTCTCTGAGCAAGGGGGGAACAGGCACATTGTATGCAAGGGGGGTGTCAGGATATGCCCCAATATGCCTGACAGTCTTTTTATTGAGTGTGCTAGTTTCGGGTATACCGGAACTTGTATGATTACTTTCTGCTACATTTGACATCATGGTTGGATCAAGCTCGTTCAGCTGATCAACTTTGCAAGTGGAATTTTCTTATTCTGACAACTGGTTAAAAAGATATGACCATTTGTGTAGTTATGGCCCACAGTGGATAGCATTAATGTGGACCTGAGTTATGCGTCAGACATACTGTGTACCGCTGTGGGGTAATAACCTGCAGTGTCTGGCGACACTTAAAGTTGAGCTATTAATTCTGGTCTCTTTACAAGTCAGGGAAAGAAAACAGACACACATGTTAGAGTACCTGTCTTAGACTAGAATCTCGTGGTGAATGATGTGCATCAACGGCCAATATTGAGCCGCCACCTTTGCCCTCGCAAAGTGCTTTCCATTTAGCCTCGGATGCTCCTTTGTCGCAGCACCGGTTTTGAACGCAGACTCAAAGTCAATATATTAAATCAGTAAAGCAATATACATTCGATCTTTAAGCCTTGCCACCTGTCCTACATTCTGACACACACCGCGCACGCAAGGGGCGGCTGCACACACACGTACATACACTGCGCACGCAAGGGGCTGCTGCACACACACTTACACTCACCATGCACGCAAGGTCCGGCTGCACACACACGTACACACACCATGCACGCAAGGGCCGGCATGCACACACACGTACACACACCATGCACGCAAGGGGCAACTGCACACACATGTACACACACCACGCACGCAAGGGGCGGCTGCACACACACGTACACACACCATGCACGCAAGGGCCGGCTGCACACACACGTACATACACCGCGCACGCAAGGGGCGGCTGCACACACACGTACATATACACCATGCACGCAAGGGCCGGCTGCACACACATGTACATCCACCGCGCACGCAAGGGGCGAGTGCACACACACGTACACACACCGCGCACGCAAGGGGCGGCTGCACACACACGTACACACCATGCACGGAAGGGACGGCTGCACTCACATGTACATCCACCGCGCAACCACGGGGCGGCTGCACACACACGTACATCCACCGCGCACGCAAGGGGCGGCTGCACACACATGTACACACACCATGCACGCAAGGACAAGGATGCACACACATGTACACACACCCTGCACGCAAGGGGCGGCTGCACACACACGTACACACACCGCGCACGCAAGGGGCGAGTGCAAACACATGTACATACACCATGCACGCAAGGACAAGGATGCACACACATGTACACACACCATGCACGCAAGGGGCGGCTGCACACACACGTACATACACAATGCACGGTTGGGGCGACGGCACTCACATGTACATACACCATGCACGCAAGGACAAGGATGCACACGCATGTACATACACCGCGCACGCAAGGGGCGGCTGCACACACATGTACATACACCATGCACGCAAGGGGCGGCTGCACACACATGTACATCCACCGCGCACGCAAGGGGCGAGTGCACACACACGTACACACACCGCGCACGCAAGGGGCGGCTGCACACACACGTACACACACCATGCACGCAATTGCCGGCATGCACACACACGTACATCCACCGCGCACGCAAGGGGCAACTGCACACACATGTACACACACCGCGCACGCTTGGGGCGGCTGCACTCACATGTACATACACTGCGCACGCAAGGGGCGGCTGCACACACACGTACACACACCATGCACGCAATTGCTGGCATGCACACACACCCACTGCCCGCACATGTACATCCACCGCGCACGCAAGGGGCGCCTGCACCCACATGTACATACACCATGCACGCAAGGACAAGGATGAACACACACGTACATACACCATGCACGCAAGGGCCGGCATGCACACACACGTACATACACTGCGCAAACAAGGGGCAACTGCACACACACGTACACACCATGCACGGAAGGGACGGCTGCACTTACATGTACATCCACCGCGCAACCACGGGGCGGCTGCACACACACGTACATACACCGCGCACGCAAGGGGCGGCTGCACACACACGTACATACACCGCGCACGCAAGGGGCGGCTGCACACACACGTACACACACCTTGCACGCAATTGCCGGCATGCACACACACGTACATCCACCGCGCACGCAAGGGGCAACTGCCCACACATGTACACACACCGCGCACGCAAGGGCCGGCTGCACACACACGTACATACACCGCGCACGCAAGGGGCAACTGCACACACACGTACACACACCATGCACGCAAGGGCCGGCTGCACTCACATGTACACACACCATGCACGCAAGGGCCGGCTGCACACACACTTACACACACAATGCACGCTTGGGGCAACGGCACTCACATGTACATACACCATGCACGCAAGGGGCGGCTGCACACACATGTACACACACCATGCACGCAAGGAGCGACTTCACGCACAGGTACACACACCATGCACGCAAGGTTCGGCTGCACACACATGTACATCCACCGCGCACGCAAGGGGCGAGTGCAAACACATGTACATACACCGCGCACGCAAGGGCCGGCTGCACTCAATTGTACATACACCGCCCATGCAAGGGGCGGCTGCACACACACGTACACACACCGCGCACGCAAGGGACGGCTGCACACACACGTACATACACCGCGCACGCAAGGGGCGGCTGCACACACACGTACATACACCATGCACGCAAGGGGCGGCTGCACACACACTTACACTCACCATGCACGCAAGGGGCGGCTGCACACACACGTACACACACCGCGCACGCAAGGGACGGCTGCACACACACGTACATACACCGCGCACGCAAGGGGCGGCTGCACTTACATGTACACACACCACGCACGCAAGGGGCGGCTGCACACACACGTACATACACCGCCCACGCAAGGACCGGCTCCACTCACATGTACATCCACCGCGCAACCACGGGGCGGCTGCACACACACGTACATACACCGCGCACGCAAGGGGCGGCTGCACACACACGTACATACACCGCGCACGCAAGGGGCGGCTGCACTCACATGTACGTACACCGCGCACGCAAGGGGCAACTGCCCGCACATGTACATCCACCGCGCACGCAAGGGGCGCCTGCACCCACATGTACCTACACCATGCACACAAGGACAAGGATGAACACACATGTACATACACCGCGCACGCAAGGGGCGGCTGCACACACACGTACACACACCATGCACGCAAGGGCCGGCATGCACACACACGTACATCCACCGCGCACGCAAGGGGCAACTGCACACACATGTACACACACCGCGCACGCTTGGGGCGGCTGCACTCACATGTACACACACCGCGCACGCAAGGGCCGGCTGCAGACACACTTACACTCACCATGCACGCATGGGGCGGCTGCACACACACGTACACACACCGCGCACGCAAGGGACGGCTGCACACACACGTACATACACCGCGCACGCAAGGGGCGGCTGCACACACACGTACATACACCATGCACGCAAGGGGCGGCTGCACACACATGTACATCCACCGCGCACGCAAGGGGCAAGTGCACACACACGTACACACACCGCGCACGCAAGGGGCGGCTGCACACACACGTACACACACCATGCACGCAATTGCCGGCATGCACACACGTACATCCACCGCGCACGCAAGGGGCAACTGCACACACATGTACACACACCGCGCACGCTTGGGGCGGCTGCACTCACATGTACATACACTGCGCACGCAAGGGGCTGCTGCACACACACTTACACTCACCGTGCACGCATGGGGCGGCTGCACACACACGTACACACACCGCGCACGCAAGGGACGGCTGCACACACACGTACATATTACACCGCGCACACAAGGGGCGGCTGCACTCACATGTACATCCACCGCGCAACCACGGGGCGGCTGCACACTCACGTACATACACCGCGCACGCAAGGGGCTGCTGCACACACACTTACACACACAATGCACGCTTGGGGCGACGGCACTCACATGTACATACACCGCGCATGCAAGGGGTGGCTGCACACACACGTACATACACCGCGCACGCAAGGGGCGGCTGCACACACACATACATACACCATGCACGCCAGGGGCGGCTGCACACATACGTACCTACACCGCGCACGCAAGGGGCTGCTGCACACACACTTACACACACCATGCACGCTTGGGGCGGCTGCACACACACGTACCTACACCGCGCACGCAAGGGGCGGCTGCACACACACGTACATACACCGCGCATGCAAGGGGTGGCTGCACACACACGTACATCCACCGCGCACGCAAGGGGCGGCTGCACACACACATACATACACCATGCACGCCAGGGGCGGCTGCACACATACGTACCTACACCGCGCCCGCAAGGGGCGGCTGCACACACACTTACACACACCATGCACGCAAGGGCCGGCATGCACACACACTGGCATACACCGCGCACGCAAGGGCCGGCTGCACACACGTACACACACCATGCACGCTTGGGGCGGCTGCACACACACGTACCTACACCGCGCACGCAAGGGGGGCTGCACACACACGTACACACACCGCGCACGCAAGGGGCGGCTGCACTCACATGTACACCCACCATGCACGCAAGGGGCGGCTGCACACACACGTACATACACCGCGCACGCAAGGGGCAACTGCCCACACCTGGACATACACTGCGCACGCAAGGGCCGGCTGCATTAACACGTACATACACCGCGCACGCAAGGGGCGGCTGCACACATACGTACCTACACCGCGCACGCAAGGGGCTGCTGCACACACACTTACACACACCATGCACGCAAGGGCCGGCATGCACACACTGTCACTGGCATACACCGCGCACGCAAGGGGCGGCTGCACACACGTACACACACCATGCACGCTTGGGGCGGCTGCACAGACACGTACCTACACCGCGCACGCAAGGGGCAACTGCACACACATGTACACACACCGCGCACGCAAGGGCCGGCTGCACACACACGTACATACACCGCGCACGCAAGGGGCAACTGCCCGCACATGTACATCCACCGCGCACGCAAGGGGCGGCTGCACCCACATGTACATACACCATGCACGCAAGGACAAGGATGAACACACATCTACACACACCATGCACGCAAGGGCCGGCTGCACACACACGTACATACACCATGCACGCAAGGGCCGGCATGCACACACACGTACATACACTGCGCACGCAAGGGGCAACTGCACACACACGTACATCCACTGCGCACGCACGGGGCGACTGCACACACATGTACATAAACCATGCACGCAAGGGGCAGCTTCACACACATGTACATCCACCGCGCACGCAAGGGGCGAGTGCAAACACATGTACATACACCGCGCACACAAGGGGCAACTGCCCACACATGTACATCCACCGCGCACGGAAGGGCCGGCTGCACTCACACGTACATACACTGCGCACGCAAGGGGCGGCTGCACCCACATGTACATACACCATGCACGCAAGGACAAGGATGAACACACATCTACACACACCATGCACGCAAGGGCCGGCTGCACACACACGTACATACACCATGCACGCAAGGGCCGGCATGCACACACACGTACATACACTGCGCACGCAAGGGGCAACTGCACACACACGTACACACACCATGCACGGAAGGGACGGCTGGACTCACATGTACATCCACCGCGCAACCACGGGGCGGCTGCACACACACGTACATACACCGCGCACGCAAGGGGCGGCTGCACTCACATGTACATACACCGCGCACGCAAGGGGCAACTGCCCGCACATGTACATCCACCGCGCACGCAAGGGGCGGCTGCACACACACGTACATCCACTGCGCACGCACGGGGCGACTGCACACACATGTACATAAACCATGCACGCAAGGGGCAGCTTCACACACATGTACATCCACCGCGCACGCAAGGGGCGAGTGCAAACACATGTACATACACCGCGCACACAAGGGGCAACTGCCCACACATGTACATCCACCGCGCACGGAAGGGCCGGCTGCACTCACACGTACATACACTGCGCATGCAAGGGGCGCCTGCACACACACGTACACACACCATGCACGCAAGGGCCGGCATGCACACACACGTACATACACTGCGCACGCACGGGGCGACTGCCCACACATGTACATCCACCGCGCACGGAAGGGCCGGCTGCACTCACACGTACATACACTGCGCATGCAAGGGGCGCCTGCACACACACGTACACACACCATGCACGCAAGGGCCGGCATGCACACACACGTACATACACTGCGCACGCACGGGGCGACTGCACACACATGTACATACACCATGCACGCAAGGGGCGGCTGCACACACATGTACATACACCGCGCACGCAAGGGGCGAGTGCAAACACATGTACATACACCGCGCACGCAAGGGGCAACTGCCTGCACATGTACATCCACCGCGCACGCAAGGGGCGGCTGCACACACATGTACACACACCATGCACGCAAGGACAAGGATGCACACACATGTACACACACCATGCACGCAAGGGGCGGCTGCACACACACGTACATACACCGCGCACGCAAGGGGCGGCTGCACACACATGTACATACACCATGCACGGAAGGACAAGGATGCACACACATGTACACACACCATGCACGCAAGGGGCGGCTGCACACACACGTACATACACAATGCACGGTTGGGGCGACGGCACTCACATGTACATACACCATGCACGCAAGGACAAGGATGCACACACATGTACATACACCGCGCACGCAAGGGGCGGCTGCACACACACGTACATACACCGCGCACGCAAGGGGCGAGTGCGCACACACGTACATACACCGCGCACGCAAGGGGCGAGTGCGCACACACGTACATCCACCGCGCACGCAAGGGGCGGCTGCACACACACGTACATACACCGCGCACGCAAGGGGAGAGTGCAAACACATGTACATACACCATGCACGCAAGGGGCGGCTGCACACACACGTACATACACAATGCACGGTTGGGGCGACGGCACTCACATGTACATACACCATGCACGCAAGGACAAGGATGCACACACATGTACATACACCGCGCACGCAAGGGGCGGCTGCACACACACGTACATACACCATGCACGCAAGGGGCGGCTGCACACACGTACATCCACCGCGGACGCAAGGGGCGGCTGCACACACACGTACATACACCGCGCACGCAAGGGGCGAGTGCAAACACATGTACATACACCGCGCACGCAAGGGGCGGCTGCACACACACGTACACACACCATGCACGCAAGGGTCGGCATGCACACACACGTACATACACCGCGCACGCAAGGGGCGGCTGCACAGAAACGTACACACACCGCGCACGCAAGGGCCGGCTGCACACACATGTACATACACCTTGCACGTACAACACACAACACACACACACAACAAAAAATTATATACACACACACACGCACACGCACACGCACACGCACACGCACACGCACACGCACACGCACACGCACACGCACACGCACAACACACACAACACACACAACACACACACGCACACGTGAACAACACACACACAACAATTATAATATTAGTGTAGTATATCAAACAAAATAGTAATAAAGTATTTGCAAGCGTACTTCGTGTGAATTATGTGTAGACGAGAATAGAAGCTAAACAAAACTCTAATGGAGAAAGAGGGATTCGAACCCTTGGGAAAGTTACCCCATACATAGCATTCCACTCGGACATTTCTCCGAAAAAAAGGTCACGTAAGCTTTAAGGGTGGAGAGTTAAGGGTGTAGGTTGTAGGATGTATGGTGTAGGGTGTAGGGTGTCTTGAGCTTTCTTTTTTGAGATCAATGGAGTCCCCTTCCATGATCATGTGCGTGAGCTGGTTATGATTTTCATCTATGGCGTGTGTGGCCACATCGTGTATTTACAACAACTTTCTAGCCATGGATAACTAGGTAACCATAAATTGGTTACCATGATAACTAGGTAAAAACGTGTTGGTTTCAGAATACATGTGATCGCTGCATTGTCATCTACAATGTACAAATCAATTACGGATTTCGGGGCTACGGATTTCGGGGCTAAGTTTTTGTGGGTAGAGATTGGCAAGGGTGTTTTTATCTTGCCACTTGGTCACTTGGTGTGCATTACGTCTGTTCTTGCGTTGGAGTCAAAAAACTGTCCGTGTGTGGTGGTGGACTTTTCCTCACGGGCAGTCGCCATATGTCATACAAGCACTTGTTCGGCGTACCACTAGCTCATGTATGTCACCATTGTAATTTTGCGTTGTAACAGCATTTCTCGGAGCCAACGGCCGTTGGACTCAAAAAACTGACCGTGTGTGGTGGTGGACTTTTCCTCACGGGCAGTCGCCATATGTCATACAAGCACTTGTTCGGCGTACCACTAGCTCGTGGATGTCACCATTGTAATTTTGAGTTGTAACAGCATTTCTCGGAGCCAACGGCCGTTGGACTCCGAAAAACTGATAGCCTTGTCTGAAGGTGTGTGCGTGAGATGGCACATGTGCATCGTCGGGGGGAGTTTTCTCAAGAGCCACATGTGGTAGTGTAAGGTGGGCATGCTTAGTGCGTACGGGTGGGAGGGACAAGAGGTGCAGAAGTTGACGGCTTTTGACCTTGGGAAATGACAAGGCACACATAAGACAACAAAGTGATAATTTTAATGTCTTTACGGGTGTACTGTCAATTTCTCCGAGCCAACGGCCGTTGGACTCTCGAAACTCTCATAACCCTGTCTACAATGTGTGTGCGTGCGATGGCACTTGTGCCATGTGCCGGGGGGGGGTGAGAAATCTGTCGTTCATTAATTTGTGCCTCGTCGGGGTGGGCATGCATGAATTTGTGCCTCGTCGGGGTGGACATGCATGAAAGCATTTTCATTGGTACTCGGGGTTTAATATTTTTGTCTTGCTGTTGAAACGTCGACGTGCTCTTCTCCTGCTCTTTTTTTTTCCTACTCAACGGCCGTTGGTGCTTTCAAACTTGCCCAGCGTTATGACTAGGATGCCCTTCTTTACTGCTAGCCACCGCCCCTTGTGTACAATGCTAGAATTAGGCCGGGGTAATGGTCCACCGCGTCCCCAGTGCAAGGTTCGTGAATGCGCTGGTTCGTAAAAAATTCGGCACTTGGAGGGTTCGAACACCTGACCCCACTTTCGTTATTTCAACATGCCCTGAACGAAAAAGCTGCGTAAAGGATACGTTAACCGTCCCCTGTTATTCTTGATTATATTATTGCGATATCATGGACGTACACACGCGGTTGGTGGTCCGTACTTGCCAACTGCACTTGCAAACTGACTGACTGACTGCCTCCGTTACGCACTTGCGTGTGTTTCCGTACTTGCCAACTGAACTTGCAAACTGACTGAATGACTGCCTCCGTTACGACTAACAAGTGAACGACGAGTGAGCTACTAAAGTTTTGTTCAGTTCATTGTGTCTCTATGTACATAGCCGTTTATTCAAAACCGTTGCGTGGATACCTTGATTCTGGGTTCGCTGATACTTGTTTCCCATTTTAAATCTCCCGTCCATAATTGGATACATGTAATGTAGGAGGATACCCACTTGCCCGAAATCCGCGTAACGGGTGATTAGTACTGCTGTAAGCGGAACCACAGACAAATCTGTCTAACGGGCTAACATTATTGTCCTTCATGTACTGGTTTTTGCACGCAGGACGCCATTCGCAACACCGCCTGACGGAGTCGGATGGACCGGACGTGCGTGAGGCTGCTGTTCACAGTCGTGAAGTTGGCAGACATTAATATCAACACGGTCACGAGAATTCGTCCAGAGAATAATTGATGCTTGTGACGTGCTCGACGGCTGCGATGACCGAGATGATGCGTGTAGTGCACAGCGTCCGAGACGTCGCGACACCCGTGGCTGTCCTGTTGATGCGAACGCACGGTGACGAGACGGAGCCCATTATATAGGTGGATTACAAGTTAGAACGGCCCTCGCGGTTGCACTGTTTAATCGCGAACGTGGATTTTGCGGAGCCGACGGCCGTTGGGGATTGGAAATCTGATGATATCGGGGCTGCGCACGACATCGAGGAACTGGGGATCGACGTAGGTCTACAGGCTCACTTGTCCGTCAACATGTATGGCCTCGCTTGACTGTCATCATCTTGACATGTACATAACTAGTTCATATACCATGCATTTGACACTGCCTGCACGTGGATTTTCCAGACATACATTGAGGGTAATTATAACTCGAAAGCACTACGTACGATTGAGACGTCCGGTCGTAGAGCAGATGCACTGGAGCTTTCTGATCTTCCAATTGATGGGTCTGTAATTATGTAAGATATTCAGATATCGCGATGACTCGAGCATCGATGCATGGAATGTAATAATGTATTTCATTCAATTATACATCCAATTTAACTCCGCAATTGAGGGGCACACATGTCCATCAGCCCGAGACAACATTTCCCAAGTAATTTTCGATTAGTGATTTAGTGTGGGCCTTCCCTGGCGGACACTGAATTTCGTCCGGGATCAAACTGCCAGGGGACACCATGGCGCGACATGCCTGATTGATCTGTTGTGGCCACGGACATCAGGCCCCTGCACATGCACGTGCTTGATAAATTGGAGCATAGCAACCTGCAATTTAAATTGTTTGTGACTTTCTAGATCGACTGGTAACATACCGGCCATTTCCCAAATGATAATTTGGCAAGATTTCTTGCCTGCGCTGGTTGACTCATTGAACTAGTTGTCTCACGATGGCAAGTGTAGGTGCAATATTCTTCATTTATTAATTAATTAAACTCGTGCTCCCGTTGGGGAGTCACGGAGCACCGAAGTGCTTTTGATCCCTGTGTGAGCACAACAGGAAGAAAGGGCAGATACCCCCTTTCTCATTCATGCCAGAGGCATGCCACAGCTGCAATCGGACAAGATAGACGATCCGGCTAGTTCTGTGTGCATGTCAGCAATATAAGACCCATCGGTGAGCATATCATAACAAGGAGCGTTGGCAAGTAATCTGATCATAGCCAGGACACGTGTGTAGTACTCCTACACACAGATCTCGAGTGATTTATCTAGTACCAAATCCGAAAGGCTTGCATCACTCCCCGGACAGGAGAACTTTTGCGGATGACTGTAGGTGTAAGTTGGCGATGCCATGGTAACCGGAGACGTCCGTCCTATAGTCAGCAAAATTGGTGCGAGAGGTCCCCAGTTCGATTCCGGTCGGATTCATTTGCAGATCGCGTTTTCCGCGTTTTCCGCGGCCCGGCACTGAACGCAAAGGTTTTCACCTCTGCGGCGTGCCTGATCAGAATAGCCAGGGCGTAGCATGGCTGTACTTGAGGGCGAAGCTAAGGCTATGGCTGGTAATTGTGTACCATGCATGTGTTAGCGGTGCACGCGACTAGACCTATGGTGGCACAGCTAGGCGATTGGTGCCCGCCCAGGCCCTTCGAGCGCCAGTAGGGTGTGAGCGAACGGAGCTTGGCCCAGGCAAGGCCGAATGGCCGATGCGGGTGTCCACATCGTCGGCGGTGTCAGGAAGCCAGCTCCCCAACAGCTTGAAGCGGTCGCGGAACGGGACCTCCGTCCCGTCGAGCAGGCGCGGCAGCAGTGGTTTACTGGAGGCCCCAATCACCATCGCCTCGGTTTTGACACTAATCTCCAACCCCACCGCCCGCGCCTCCAGGCCCAGGCAGTCCAGCCAGGTCTGAATGTGCTCGGGGCTCTCGATGAGGGTGGTATCGTCCGCATAAATCAGGTCGGCAAGGCGGTAACCAGGTCTAACCCCGCCGTGCTCTTTCACGTTAAGGATGTCCAAGCCTGGCTCGAACCCCGGGCAGTAAAGCGCGCACGTGCCCCCGGGCGCATGACGTGATCCACGACAATAATGAACAGGTATGGGGACAGGACACAACCTTGCCACACCCCGTGGTGAAGGGGGAATGGTGGAGTGGTGCCCTCCGCATGGTCCGCACTACTGCCTGTGAGCCCTCATACAGTCGGCGAATGGCAGCAATAAACGCAGGTGGTACCCGATCCAAAGCTAGGATGGCCCAAAGAGCCTCCCAGAGAACCGTGTCAAAGGCCTTGATATAGTCAACAAAAATGAAGACCAGCGGCAAACTGTCAGGGGGAAGTCGACGCACCTCCTCCATCAACCGGCGCGCGACAAACACAGCCATGACAGTGTTACGACCACGACGGAAACCCATCTGAGACTCACCCAGGTGTGGGTCCAGCGCGGCGCGGAGCCTGTGCAGCATCATGCGCATGAAGACCTTCAGCGCGGCGCTCTGGAGGCAGACACCCCGGTAGTTGCTGGGGTCAGCAGCAGAGCCCTTCTTGTACAGCATGACGCGGATGGCCGTCTGCCACTCAGCAGGCGGAGGCTCATCAGAGAGCAGGACACGGTTGCAGAACGCCAACAGAAGATCCCTAACCGCCGGATCAGGGGTCTTCAGCAGCTCAGCAGAAAGGTGGTCGGCACCGACCGCCGCATCGTACCGCAGGCGAGCAAGGGCGCCGTCCAATTCCTTCAAAGTGAAGGGGGGGACGACGTCGTCAGTGGCAAGGCAGCCCTCCTGCAAGGCGGGGACTTGGTAGTCCGCGGCCGAGGAGGGGGGCGCTGGCGGCGGCGGGGGTCCGGCGACCCCGAGGCGGGGGGCCGTCTCGGGGTGAAGCGGCGGGGGGGGGGCGAGAGCCCCACCGGTCAAGGAAACATTGTGGGCCAACCAGCGGTCAGTGCGGGCCAACCAGCTATGCCTATGCAGGGAGTCAGTACTCTCTGCTGAGATGCCATGTGTACACCAGCTATAGCCTAGCCACATACCTTCCACCCCATATGTCATGCAGGCCTTCTAGGCCCTCTCCTCAAGCCGCCCTGGGTGCCTGTGCTTGGTAAGGAGGCATGAACCATCATGGCGGTGCAGGTGCACCTTGTGCACCCAGAGCAGGTCGGATAGTTGTACATCCTCCACCTGCAGGTTGTCGCCCTGATTGTATTACAAACCCATAGATGCCCCTTTCTCAGGGCTATGTGTTATACATATGCTCCCAACGGAGCTATGATTTTTATTAATTAATTAATTTATATGGTGTTGCAGGGCCACCTTGTGATATTCTGATCATTATATCTTGTGATATGTTCATTATAAATTAATTTAATCACGAAACCATGCATGAAGAGTGCGCCCGGCACCCATTTTTATTGTTTTGACTTCATGTTCTCGATCCTAGCCCCACATGGGGAGCTATCGATCTCTTTCCATCCACTACTCGGTCAGCGCCCTTTAGTGTTCACTGTTCTCTAGAGCTCGATCCTAGATCGATCTGCATGCAGGTAGCTTCAATGCAGACAGCCACGTGCGTGTTGACCAGCTCCGCAATCTTCGATCACGCGCCTTTCCCCTTAGATGACTACTCTTGTCCTCACATGACGTTGGACCGCTATGCGTCCAGCTACCTCAGTAGGCGCCTCCGTGCGCAGCAGGTCAGGGCCGTCAAAATAGCGCCCTTCAAGCAACAGGTTGAGCGTTTGCACAGCATGATGTCCAATATAATCTTGGGCAGGCGGCCTGGGCAGGTTGCTCCACAATGCAGAGCTCGGCGGCTGGTACACCTGTCGAGTTTCCCCGCCACGCTGCACGCTGGTCCCGGGAAATATGTCGTCCATGTCGTCATAACAGTCGGATTTATTGAGCCATATGTGCCTGCCGACCAGTTTGGAGCCATTGGAGGGAGCGTCTGCCAGGCTGCCGGCCATGGCGACTGGCGTCTGTTTTCGGGCTAGATCTAATTATTAACCGGCAGAGCGTACCTCGAACGCCAGGCAGCTTCCAGCCAGAGATGGGTGGACGCCGGCGTTTCGATCAATATGAGCTTGGTATGGTGTCATCGGAATATACAGTCATGAGGTCACATAGTATGTTCTGATCACATAGTATGTTACTGTATAAGTGGCCGGCGCCCCGTGACAGCACTTGCACATTTGAAATCACCAGATCAGGTTCCTGGAGAGCGAAGCGAGCTAGCTCTTGCGTGTCGCATAACATATGCCACCACATGCAATATTAAACTAACAGGTTACTACGGTGACAGGACATAACCTTGCTGGCCAGACAGTACGCCTGTCTGCAGTGGGCATGGCAGGGTCGTGCCGTGTGGAGTGGGCAGCAAGGTGGCCCTCACATGTGTACAGCTAGCTTGTGGATCACAGCAATCAGGGGGACCGGGCATGCTGGAGCACGGACAAGGACAGTCCCAGCGAACAGAATCAGAAGCCTTGATGAAGGTCACAAAGGATGCATGATGCACAATCTTGACTGAAGCTGCCAGAGTGGGAATTATCCTCAGGGCTCTCAGACAGTGAAACTTCCTGGCAAATCACTTAAACTTGGATCATGGCCTTAGATGAGTAGGACACTTAGACTATAGGAACAAAGACTTCCGGAAGTACCACAAGCCTGTGAACGCTCGTGCATCTGTGCCTGACACTATCTCATGAATGCTGTCGTGGTCAGCCTCATGTGGCGTAGGCGTGGATATCGTGTCCAAGCGCCAAGGTCAGCACAGGCCCACTGCGTGCCACGAATCCATGAAACAGCCCTGGCAATATACCTGAATGTGATTGGACTCTGGACAGGGCATGACGTCCATGGGATAGCGCCAGGGCATCCAACCCATCAACTAGCCAGGGGATTTTACATCCATAAGATAGGGCTAGCTCCAGGGCATCCTATCCTTTGAGAGCTTATCATATACCCGACCGGCTTGTCTGCTTCCGGTTGAAATGCCTCAAGAATAAATAGATCTGCAACGGATGCCACGGGACCACAGATGCAACCACAGGCAGCTAGGGGTTAGATGGTTGCCACAGACGCAATAGCAAACCGCCGCGAGGTTCCTGCACGGGCAAGCCAAGCTGGTTGTGCTGCATAAACAACAACAAGCATATTTGTAACCTTGTAACCTGTGTGTGCAAGGCGCAAGATATTGCTGAAATTCCTGCCTCAAAGGGCCACCGGGTACTGGCTGCCACTTCCCCCCCCCACCCCTGCCCCCTCCTGATTGCAGGACAGAGTAGAGGGCGCAATGCACAGTGGAAGTCTCCCTCTGGATGTACCCGCCTACGCCCGGTACTTCGAAAATAACATGCCCATGCCAGTGTACACACATATATGCTACTATATACTATAGGAAGAAAGGTGCTCTCAAGGGTATATGATCCGCACGGAATTTCAACCGGTTGTCAGCGTGCGGGCCCCATAAGGTTGAGATGCTCCCTTCAGCTGGATTGCCCGAATCACAATTTGACACCGACTTGCAGACACAGGCACTGCAACACCAACATTCCCACCCCCTGGACGTGGCACGCTGCATGAATTGCAGCCAATAAATGGAACCATGTTTCCACCGCAGCCAATAAAGAGCGTAGGCACACGACAGGAATGCCATGCAGACGGCGATTCCCAAGGATGACAACTTTGCCAGTGCATATGGACAAACTAAGCAAAGCAGAGTTCACCTAGTGAATGAAACAAAAGGATGACAAGGAGCTAGGGAGGCTGGAGAGGAAGCTGTTGCAAGGACAGCTGCCCTATGCCTGCGACCCGACCAATCCCACCTCCATTACTACTACTATTGTTATTATGTTGTATGTTACTATGTAAAGGCTTCCTATGGCGTAGCGTCCAGCGTGTGCGCACAAATCCGGCAAGGCTTGACCTCAGAGACTTTGTATCGCAACTTTCATGGATTCCTTTCAAGCGGATGGCACAGGTAGCATGCAACGATGAACTTCTATTGTGTATAGAGCGGCCGTACCTGCACTGCACTGACAGCAAAAATGGTTCCACACTCGATGGCTGCCCACAGGAGCACACTTGACTGGAGGCTGGAAGCAATCTCGAAATGGTGGCTTTCCAAAGCGCGCGCGTGCGCCTGCTCCAGGTTGATTTGCGAGAGGGCTAGTGCAAGTGCCTCGATTTTCTGCTGCACGGAATGCACGTCTGACCTTCGCATCGGCTCCACGTTCAGTATTGACCTGTCACGCACAGGGCCAAAAGAGACAACTCGAACTTTCTTCTCCGTGTTCCAGTTCTCGCCACTATTATCTAGGCAGAGCTTGTACACCCCCGCATCGTAGGCCACGAAGTCAAAAACGTGGTCGTGTATTTCCGTTTCCTCGTGAATAAGCATCCCGTCAGGATTGTAGACAAGTACATTGATGTTATCGTGCGTTTTTCCAAACATCGGGTGTCCTTTAAAATGGCTCGTGCTTGATGCGACGAAAGCCACCTCGATTGTCACCCCGGCGTCCTTTACATGTTGAGTAAAGCACTCCATTGATTTCGGCGGTATCATAAAAGTGACTGAATCTACTCCTAAAAATAGCATTGAAGCCAGGGCGACTAGCAAGGTCCATAAATTTAAGCGTGCAGAAGCCCCCATGTCGAGCCGTCGTCGCGCAAGCTAGTGCCCGTGGCGCGGAAACGGTGTGCCGATTAGTGCCGGGCAAATTACTATATTTCGTTTTATGTAACAATGATACGGATTTTCATTCAACGGAATCGTGAATGCCGATCCTCGGTATGCCAAAAACATCTCATGAATTTTTTGCTGCTGAGAGGGTGTTGCTCATTCTTATCACCTCTTAGCATACCTCAGTCACATGTGCGGCGTTGCATGCCATGGCAGCGATCCGTTGCTGCAGTCATCAGTCTTTCGGCTATGTAATGCGAGTGCGTGTACGTTGGCATGCACCTTGGTCCGTTGAAGTCCTGGTCAGCGGTGGTCACGTGAAGCTGGCAGGTTCTTCTCTTCTGCAGGGAATGACGCCAGCGGGGCAATGTCCGTACTACGCGCAGACAATCGAACGAGGCCGTCCCCCCCCGCTACGAATATCGGCTTTATGCGTGAGTAGACAGCTGAGCGAATACACCCCACACACACATGTTTAAGATTGGGTCCTGGCCGACCCAGGGATGCGATCTGAAACCCTATAATCAAATCCAGGGCTGACGATCTTATAGTTGAGAGCTGTACTGTAGGCGATCTTAAACCTGATGCGGTACAGGCATTCACGCCTTAAGTTGGGTTCGAGGTTTTTGAGGGGTCAACCCAACTTAAGGCGTGAACCCAACTTAAGCCAACCCAACTTAAGGCGTGAATACCTGTATACCTGAGCACATAATCGCATACTGTACAGTAAGTACACTAACTTACCGCTGACCAGCAATTTGTACCTACTTTAAGATCTTTTGCCCAAAACCAGCCCTGAGCCCTGCGATCTTTTACCTGAAATTTCTTAATCCAGGGTCTCAAGATCTTCAGCCTGGGAATCTTAAGCGTGTGGGGGGGGGTACTGACAAGAGGACTGCGCGGCCGCGCGGGTCAGCTCGCTGGCTACAGTACAGTACGTAGTGGGTCACGGGTAGTGGCAGTCTTGACTCTTGAGTCTTGAGTCAGGCTAGTCTGGCTACGGTACACTAGAGATTTTGGCTGCAACAGGGGCCCAATCTGAATCTTCATCTGGGCAAAAGGCTGCCAACTAGGAAAAGGCTTGATACGTACGGCCCGGCAGCTTAATTACATAATCTTTGCCCTTCGTGGCGAGATGCTGTACGGACTACCACGTTTCTTAGATACTGTAGATACCACACTAACAGGAGGCCTTATGCAACTTGCGGGCCCCCAACCACCATGACAGACAAGTGTCGGCCCTTGGTTGACGCGATTTTTTCGATCGGGGACGCAACTCGCACGATGCGTTGAAGCCTGACGAGCTGTTGTTACGTTGATGAAGCCGGGCGTGTTTGACAATCAACGAGGTAAGGCAAACCGCGCGTATTTTACTAAGAGTTAGCGACAATGCGCAATTTGGCTGGAAGATAAATCTCGAAATTGATTATCAAAGGTAATGTTCATGTCTTTTTCTTGAAATATTTTGTTTTTTGGGATAGCCGTTTCCCCCCTCTTGTTTCCTTATTTTATTATGCATATGGTATTTTTCCCGTTCGACCTGATATTTGACTTGTTCGCTGCCCTTCATTTTATTTTGCACATAAGACAGCTAAAATTACAATTTTCATTTTTTACGTCGCTTAGATTGTAAAGCTGATGTCTAATTAATCCCCGCCTTCCTGTCTCGTGGACATTCTTCGTGTATTTTTTGTATTTTGGATTTATGCTCGGCGTCGTTTTATCCGTGCAGAAACAGTTATGGACGCGTCAGCTCAAAAGAAGAGGGGAAGGCCCCGTAAAATAAATATCAGTGACGTCGATAATGCTCCTCCTGGGAAATCTGCAGCAGGTTCTGCTGCTCAATCCAAGGCAGTTGCTCATGATATGGGAGGGCCAACAAAGAGGAAGCCAGGGCGGCCTCGAAAGAACCCAATTAAAGTCGACGGGCTGGAAATGCTTCCCGCATTCAACAAGGATGCGCCTCTTGGAGGTATCGGGGATGTAATTTTGGGAGGTCCTTCCGTGGCCGCACGGAAAGATCTTGGCAAGGCCATTCGGCCGTCAACGGTGGCAGAGAAAAAGGAGGCCAAGGGATCGGACCACGGGAAAAAAAGGCCTCGCGAAGAAAAGGCTTCCTCACACCCACCGGTCAAGGACAGGCTCGTTGCCCGCGAAGAGGATGACGACGATGACGCCAAGGGCATGCGGTCGACTGGGAGGAGCCGCAAGAAGCAAGAACCAAGGCGTGCAGCGGGGGCGGTCATTGCAGAAGGTCCGGTCTCTTCTCAACGAAATTTCGTGGGGCTCTATGTAAAAATAATTGCATGGCCATGCCCTCAAGTTGCATCCTTGTCCAGTGACAACACATATTCCCTGCAGTTTTGCCACAGTAGTCCATTAATTCTTTTTTTCCTGTGGGGATTTTTTATCATGAACAGCTACCCTTGGGCCTGTACCGTGTTCCGTGATGATTCAGTTCATAAGTGACATAACATTGTTTGGCATTGGTTTTCAGGGGCTGGTTATGCGTGATCTTGTAATTGTCATGTTGTCTATTTCGGGTGGGAGTATGGCTGGATAGCCTGACCTTGCTTGTTATTGCCAACATCAATGCAGGGGAAGAGTTGTCGAAGGCGAAGAAGCCGCGCCAGACGGTCAACAAGATCATGCGGCAGACCCCGATCGTGGTACGGCTTGTGCAGTACGGTGATGAACATCCCGATGAAGATGCAGTCGCGTGGTTCGGTTCATGAATGCACGCTGATGCATGCGTGGCAGTTTATGTAAAATCGACTCTTCTTCACTCTATTCCAATTTGTATGGCGGTGATTGGGCAGATGCATGGTTGTCCCGATGTTGGGCTGATGGCTTGGTGTGTGACAACTGACAGGGGAAGGTGTTTTCTGGCCAAAAATGCCGGTTTGTTATGAAATTAATATTAAGGCACAGGGTTACATGGACTGTGGCCATGGCCGCCACCGCACCAGGATGTGCTGCAACGAACTGCGCCACATATGCTGGGCAAGCTAGATTTTTATCATCACCGGCGAGTGGCATGAATATGTGCAGGCAATGGATGCATGCAATGGATTGGATGCAGGCGATTGCAGTGTCGGCATCAAGTCGTCTCGTCGGTTACAGTCATCTTGTTGGTTACAATCGCCTTGTCGGTTACAGTGGTCTTCTTGGTTTCAAAGTGACCGATGGCAAGCGTCTGTCCACCAGAATGGCAACAACAAGCGGTCACTGCGGTCGTCTCTTTATTCAATTTGGGCAATGTGCTTACTCAAGGAAAAGCATCTTCCGGCAGTGTGGCTGGAATACATGGGTGGACCCGGCTAGTCGTATTTTGCGGGCTTGTGCGAGGGCTCGTGACACCAAAATGTTGGCGTGGTGATGCCAATACAATACAGTCATGGGTTCTCTGGTGCTCGGAGAGGGATCATCCTAGTCATGTGGGCTTTGCACTGGGGAACAGCCGGTGGCATGCACAGGGTACTGACCTCTTTCACAGGTCATAGGCACCACCATGCCCTGCCCCACCAGAAACTGGGCGAGAGAAGGACAGTTGGGCGTTGGGGTGGTGGGTTGAGATCTGGGGTCTCATGTGTTTGGTGTTGGGGGGGGAAGGCGCATGTGTCTCGCTTGCCACTTGCCATGTCTGGCTAGTATCGGCAGACAGTTTGCCTGTGTTTCGTGTGTTGCGTTCCCATTATATGTTGTTATGTTGTTAATGTGTTTTTCTGGGCTGTGCTATTAGTGCCATTAAGAAATCCCAGATGCTTGTTTATCAATTACCTTGTAAACAGGTTTTGCGTTGTTTACATACATAGGCCATGTCTCAATTCCTGCCATGGCTCGCAAACCCGCCCGCTGTTCATGTGTTCGTTTGCTTGCACTTGATCTTGAAATCCATTCATTTCTCTGTATTTTGCATCCCGCATCCTGCATCCGCAAATGGGATGCTTGAAAAAAAAAGCGTTTTTTGAGACCTTTTATGGAGGGATTTAATGATACTGATGTATGAAGGTTTGGACGGTGCTGTAATGGCAGCGGTGAATTTTCCTGGGAAGTTTGTAGAACAGTATGGTGCGTTTACTGCCAGAATCTATGTAAGCAAGCCACCTCCCCGCGTGGCTGTGCTGTCACCCATCCACGCTTGCACTACCACACATGCGTCTCATGATTCCCCTCCATTCCTCCCACCTCACCCCCACCCCACCCCACCCCACCCCACCCCACCCCACCCCACCCCACCCCACCCCACCCCACCCCACCCCACCCACCCCACCCCACCCCACCCCACCCACCCCCACCCCACCCCACCCACCCCACCCCACCCCACCCCCCCACCCCACCCCACCCACCCCACCCCACCCACCCACCCCACCCCACCCACCCACCCCACCCCACCACCCCACCCACCCCACCCACCCCACCCCACCCCACCCCACCCCACCCCACCCACCACCCCACCCCACCCCACCCCACCCCACCCCCACCCCCCACCCCACCCCACCCCACCCCACCCCACCCCACCCCACCCACCCCACCCCACCCCACCCCGCCGCCCCCCGCCCCGCCCCGCCCCGCCCCGCCCCGCCCCGCCCCGCCCCGCCCCGCCCCGCCCCGCCCCGCCCCGCCCCGCCCCGCCCCGCCCCGCCCCGCCCCGCCCCGCCCCGCCCCGCCCCGCCCCGCCCTGCCCCGCCCCGCCCTGCCCCATGCTGCCTAACGCACAGGTATGCACGTATGCACGCTTGCACACTGAGACACACGAGCACGCTGGGGTACACAACGATGCATACACGCACGTGCTGGCGGACGCATGGGCGAAACGCAATGGCGTGCAGGCGTGCTTTCTCTTATCTTCTTGGGCGTAAATGCCATGCAGAGACTGAGGCACCCGTGTGGCAAGCGCTGGCGTCCAGTCAGGCATTGGAGCGTGTTCAGCGGATCAATCCCTTGTTGGTTTGGAAAGCTCAACAGGTCAATCCCCTGTTGGTTAATTAGCTTTAGCCAGGGTCGTCCAACCCATCACTCCTTCCTGTCGTGAGCATGGTAAACATATAACGGAACTACCTTTTGCTGACCGGGGCTTTGCTCTGTTGGCTCGCTTCTGCATTGCTCTGTTGTCGTGCTTCTGCCTTGCTCTATTGGCTGACGCCTCGCATCCGCCACGCTCGCCCCCACCGGGCTCCCCAATGCTCACAGCAGGCGCGCGGCAAGCGGTCGGTGAAGACCCCGGACAAGTTCCGGGATTTTGACGTGAGCTTGAAAAAGGGCGCCAAGGGGGGAGGCGCGGCTAAGCAGCAGCTCAAGTACAAGGGGGTGGGTGCGCCGGCGTCGCCGCCGGCGGGGTCTGCACCGGCCGCGGGGTCCTCGCAGCCTGCTACGAATGGCCAGCGCGGCCGGGTAAGCATACCTCTCCCCTAGTCCCCCTTGCATTTGCTTCGACATGATTTTCCCGAGGCGGCCGGGTAGTCATCCCCTTAGTATTGTGGACACGCTTTTCCGTTTGCATTTTCATGGGGGGCTTATTCATGCTTTGTTACTCGATGAAGGGCTGCATGATGGGGAGCTGCATGTACCTCCCGGGCTGCTAATGTCAATCAACTTGCAAGGCAACATCACAAGTTTTCGGATGGGGAAAAGTGTAGTGGGGCCTCTATGCCTCTATTGCGTGCTTGTCTATGCATGCCCAGCCTGGCACTGAGGGTCTCTCTTGCTTCCAATGCTTACTGTGGTCTCACTGCACCTCTCTCTCAGGCTCGAATATTTATAATTCTGTCGAATATCCGGTGTGGGAATGATTGACTGGCTGTCTATCCTATCTCCCGTGAATGATAGATGTTGTCGCAGTTACCTGTGTGTGTTCTCATCGCCCTGAGTGGGCGTAGATGTACCCCTGTAGCAGAATGCTGAAGTTGTTGTGGGTGCGGCATAGGCTCTGACTAAGTCTCCCCGGCACTTAGTCGCAATTGCCAAGACAGCAACTGGTACGGTGGCACTAGGCTTCATTTTTAAAACTGCGGCTGCAGCACTGAAATTCCTTGGTGATACCTGAGTTTTGTAATGTAAAGTCGCTGATAATCCTGTCGTGCTTGCTAGTTGGAAAGTTGGAAAGCAGTTGGTTAAGCTCCTGATCCTTCTTTTCTCTAATCTTACTGCATCACTGGAAAGCCCCCACCAGTCCTATTCACTTAAGGCTGTTTCTCCACAAATCGCATCCCGCTTGATATTCACCCATCCATGGGCGCAACACCCATCCCCATTCTTGGCATTCTATGCTCATGCTGCCTCCTGCCGCGGTCTTACCGGCACCAATATGTTGCGCCTTCCCTTGCTTTTCCACGTGCTGCTGGCAGCCTGCTGTCGGTGGGCGGACTTCTGGCTACGCCAAGCAAAGCAAGCCCACTCCCAAACGTGAGTGAAAGCTACGCGATCCGGCGTGGCATATTCTCCCGTGCATGCACGCCTATCTTTGCCAGGTACAGTAGATGCTTGTTGCATCGAATAAATTTCTCAACACAGTCAGGATGCCATGGAGTTCTCGTGGGTGCACCATGTGGGGCATGATGCCCCCTGCCATGTATGACGTATCCGAAATCAGCCATAGGGTTTCTTTTCCTTATCGTTTCGTGGCCCCGTATTGCTGCACTTAGTGTCTCTGGCCTCTAGGAACAGATTTGGGAATGGGCTGGCCAGCTAGGGGGTGATGAGAGGATCGAGGGGAACCAAAATCATCATGGAAATTCTGGTGTTTTTTCTTGGCTGCATGCGCAGGTTTTTATGTTGGTCTGTGTCTGCTTTGTTCTTTGCTTCTGTGCTTAAGCCTGTTGGCCATTTGCCCCTCCTGTGCTGTGTTCTTGGCCCTTTGCCCCTTTTCACATGCTCATGTCATCGTTCTTTGCACCTTCTTTGGTCTCCCATCCCTGCCCCCCCCCCCCCCGCCCTGCAGGGGGCCGACCCTTCCTGTGGCCCAAGATCATATCCTATGTTGACGACGCGGTGGATGCCAAGAAGCTAACCGAGGAGGAAGGGCGGCAGGTACAGTCAATATGCATCATCAATACAACCGTCATTATCTATGTCTATCCATGTACAAGGTTTAAATTAACATGATGCTTTCAAACAACAGGAGCTGATGCATTGTCCCTCCCTTCAATGCATTTTTCACATCTCTCCTGAGCGTCCACCCTCATCGCCCATCTCCCCCCTCCCCCCCTCCTCACGCAACACGCAAGTCACAAGTCACAATCCCCCGCCTCCCCCTGCCCGGATAACACACAATAACACACAATAACACACACACACACACACACACACACACACACACACACACACACACACACACACACACCGATCCCCCCCCCCCCCCCTCTCTCTCTCTCTCTCTCTCTCTCTCTCTCTCTCTCTCTCTCTCTCTCTCTCTCTCTCTCTCTCTCTCTCTCTCTCTCTCTCTCTCTCTCTCTCTCTCTCTCTCACACACACACACACACACACACACACACACACACACATACACACATGCAACCCCTACCCCACACGCACCCCTACAGCTGCGCCGGCTGGCGCGCATGAAGAACGACCAGCTCAAGCTCGTCTACAACGGCGCACAGCCCAACCAGGACCGCTTCGTGCGCAACGTGCGTGAGCTGTTGGAGGAGCACGTGGAGGCCCTTGATGGCCAGTACGACGACGAGGAGGAGGGGGAAGGGGGTGTGGCGCGCCAGGGGGGGCACTATGCGGAGGAGGAGGTGTACAACGGGGGCCAGCAGTATGATGAATACGGGAACGAGGTCTCGTGATGAGTCACCTATAGCTGTCTCGTGATTAGTTATGGTTGCGGTCCATAAGGGAGGTCTTGTGATAAAACATTACAGAGATCTCAAGATCAGTCGTTTGAGAGGTCTTGTGGTCAGCGGGACAGTTTGACCCGCTGCTTAGGCTTCATCCGCGAAGCCTCATGACCGATCCCTGTGGCGACATGGGCTGGCGTGATGTGCACCCAGCGATTCGCGCAGGATGGCGCTGGTCACTGCCCCTGTGTTTTATCCCAGTTGGTCGAGTTACTTCATACTAGTAGTTCCTAGCAGGGATGCCTGTGTTGCAAGTAGGGCCATGAGGTGGCGAGCAGGGGATGGGGGGGGTGTAACGTTGGGGATATCATCCTCGTTGCGACCATGCCGAGGACAAGTTGAAAGTCACACCCGGCAATAAAAGTGAATGCAGAGGGCGACACCTTGCCTCTGGGGAGGCGATCCAGCCAGCAGGCACGCACACGGACAACACCGTCAGTGGGGGTGGAAGGCAGACAGCCCGTCTGCATCCGGGCTCCTTTTTTCCCCGGATTGTGATGCCTGCTGCACATTACACAAGGCAATCAGAGCTTCTGAGTGCTATGTTCCATCGCCACCAGGCTGGCTGGCTCTGCAGTGGTTGAGTTGGCCTCAAGCTAGTGCTTGTGAGGAACAGTATTCGGCAGCTTGAGAAGCCCCATCCCCTAAGCGCTTGCTTGATGGTACGGCCCAGGCTATAGGGCTGTGACCTTTTTCTCCAAGCGCTGGTAGACTAGCCAATTGCACGTCAGGGGCACTAGCAACCGTCTCTGGCTGGTCGGGGTGGCGGGGTGAGGGGCATGCAAGGCCTCTCAACTGCATGCTGCCGGTTTACTTGGAGCTGCCTGTGGTGAACAATGTCTTGTATTTAGTCTTTTTTTTTTAGAACACAGATAGGATCCTGGGAATGGGACGTGATCAGGAATGGCACAGTCTCTAATGGCTGTGGGACGATTGTAGGGGTCTCTCGAACAAAATGCAGACTAAGACTTACAGGTTCAGTATCGGAAACTTTACCAGCAGACCTGCAGCGGGGACGAGACATGCCGACCTCGGGCATATATCGCTCTCCACAGCTTAGTTATCTGCTGATGTATCACCGATGGCACATGGATTCCTCAGCGCTTTGCTGGCCTTGGTTCAACTGGACTGATCATCGGCAGAAAACTTCCCATGCGGCTCACCTGCGTGGTGCTGTGCTTGCGAACATCAGGCACAACAGCATGTTTGAAATGGGCTTGTACTAAGGCGGCCATCACAGGCCTCGAACACGAGGACAACGATGCATTGCCCTATGGTGTTTTTTTATTTGTTTTCCTAATGAGATTAGCAGAGTACTACGTGGTATGTCCATGCTCATGACATGCAAGTACTTACTTACAATGGTGGTGGGTGTACTGTAGCTACTTGATGGGCAAGGATGACATGTACGGGATGCTGGCTGAAAAAGGAGATGGGAGGCATTTCATTGCTATGCTGAGCTGTTGTTCAACCGATAATTAGGATTCACAACATGTCGGACCATCTCATACAAATGGGATCGCCATTAATTCATTAATTCATAGTTTTGTACGTGACTGCCATGCGTCTAGGAATAGTTAAAAAAATTAAAAATTAAATTATAACATGACTCCGTTGGTAGAGCATGTAGCACATATTCCCTTGCTGGATGGGAGAGAACGATCGAGGAGGGGGGATGGGGGCCGGTGGATGCGCATGCAGTGGAAGATGGGGGTGCCGATGGAACGGAGGGGAGGAAGATGGATGGAATACTTTTGTCTCAATTGATATGGGACTTGATATGTTCTCAACCTTTGCACACCCAGCTACATGCATAAACTGTCTAGTTTGACTGTGTCGTTTTGGTCCTCAATCAAATAACTCCAGTAATAACCATATTTCTGGCCTGCGCTGGTTGTCTCCTTGATAGGTTGTACTTTGTCAGGCCTTCACTGCGCATGGTGCTTTTGCGTGCACATATGACGAAATACCGGGCCATGCACTTTAATTTTTTCGATCATCATCATGAAGTGATCTACAACTATCAAGGAGACAACCATGCCTGGACGCATGGCGATCCAATTCCGTGGAAGGACTATAGGGTAGATGTCTGATCGAGAGGAAAGACGCGAAGGCCCATGCATGGTGCCCGGCCGGGGGTCTCCTATCCAACAGGCCGGGTCTAATTAAATTATAACATGCATGACTCAGTTGGGAGATCATGTAGCACGTATCCATTGATATCATATCGCACACGCTCGATATGTATTCTATCCCCGAATCTATCACGCAATATTATGACGAGCAAACGCTCCGGCTCTACACAACGCAGCCTGGCGGCTGCGCTGAGCCCTGAAAATAGTACACCGCCCGCATTGGAAGTTCTAACTAAATAATTAGCTTCTGGAAAATGTTCTGGCTGAAAACCATAAAAAAAACAAAAGAAAATTAATTAATTAACTCCGGGGGCTGAGGACTGGACTCAACAAACAAACAAACAAAATTAATTAATTAACTCATGTGGGCTCTGGGTATCTGTAACAACCAAATGTTACATCCAAAGTTTTCCTACTGGTGACCTTATCATGAGTTCTTGGGGCAATTATTTGGATAGTTAGGAGGCTTCGATGTATGAGTATAGGCCTGCTGAGATCTGTCGAATTATTGTTCTACCCTCATTGGTCGTGGCCTGATCCACGTGGGGTACTTTGTATGGTTTAGTTCAGCCAGTCATAGATTCTCTTTAAGACTGTCGTACCTGGTGGATCTGGTTCCAGGTCACGGAGATTCTGTAGTGCTGGCCTTGTGCTGTGTTGTGGATTCTGAGGACAGGATCTTACCTTGAGTGATCCTCACTTTTGATTGGTTCTTTCGGGTTAGGGTTGAGCCGACTCTGCGTGCACGATGACTTTTATACTGATTGTGGCGGCCGTGCATGTGTGCGTGTAAGAAAGCTAAAGCTATGGTGTAATTCAAGGGATTCCTTGTTTCATCAATCAAACAACCCTCGCTAAAAGTCAACTATAACTTCAACAGATAGTCGACTTGGATATAACATTGTCTGTTGTGTCTAACAAGGGTGGGGACTCATTCCCTTAACTGTTGAAGATCCATCTTCATTGCTTCTCTGGACGTGAAGTTATCTGTCGCGACTCCAACCCAGGTATAAAGATCTTTTCACGCTAATGTTGATACTGAGGCTGTTGCAAACACAACATTTTTAGTCGTTACATTGGTATCGGAGGTTTCTACCTAGGTGTTGGTGATCTTGATAGTATTAGTTCACGGTTAACAATGAAAGTCATGCCCGACCCAGAGAGGGTACGTTATGCTGTGTGTTCGGACAGTTTTTAGAGTGTGACTCATCCTTATGTGACAGTCTTGCTCTGAGAGCTGCTTTGAGCTCACAAGTCTCTAACGTCTTCCCAGTCCGGCATGCGCGACCCATGGAGTGATGAGTAACCCGGAGACACAACCACCGTTATGAAGTAAGAGAGTTGAAGATGCAACCACATCTTTAGCAGCTCAACGGACGACCGGTGATGAAAGGGTTTTTTCATCTACTCCCAGACGTCAACTATTTGGATTCGTGCAATATTTCATAGACAAGCGTACTTACTTACGGGCTGTCGGCTGGCTGGCCGCATCGTGCTGAAGTCCGACCACCGCCCTGTCTGTCGTGGCTGCTGACGCCGCAGTCTCCTCCTAGCTCCAAACATCTTTATATATTAGCATTACGCAAGTGTTGCTACGTTTCGAGCAGGGCAATGCGGAGTGTTGGTCCAGTAGCTCAGCAGGTCCGGCTCCAGAATCCTGCTAGGAGCTGTTTTTTTTTCCTGCCGGCTCTGTTTTCCGCCAGGCTGACATGGCGCTACGGGTTATGGCTGAGCCGACGCACTGTTGCTGCCGACGGCACCTATCACCCGGCTTCCGGGTTGCGGCTGCACGCACGACCACCACCGCGACCGCCTGACTACGTCGCTGTCTCAGGTTGTTTTTTTCCCGGTGCTGCTTTTCTTTGACGACATTGTTACGGTGTGGCTCAGGTTACACCTCGTGTCTTTTGAGGGTGGCTCCGGATGAGCGGACAGTAGGGATTCATGGCTGCCTTTCTTTTTGCATGGGCAGCCTACCCTAGCTGTTTAAGGACTGTGGCACGTTCTTAATTCACGCGTCGCCAAACATTTATTTCAGTTGTGAGGGAAACTCTTCCTTTTCTTGTTGAGCAACATGACAGTGGAGGCGTTCTAGGTGGAGCTTTGGTTCCTCCCACGTGGATGGTGGTTTGGTTTTGGTGGGGAGGAGAACAACGGCATCTGAGTTGTTCCCACTATCAACATGGTACTATGGAAAGGGCGAGCTCCCTAGGAGTTGTCCAGAGTGGTCCAGATTGGTGGCAGCTACGTCTGGTTACCCTGAGCAATTTTTTGCGGGGGAGTGGACATCCTGGCTGTCTGCAATGTAATTTCCAGACGGCATCACACATGCCAGGGCAGAACAACAGCAGGTACGGGGTTTCCACTATCATACTTGGACAGCTGTGTCTAGTTACCCTGAGAAAATTTCTGCGGGGGAGTGGATATCACAGGTCTGCCAAAGGGGTTGCCAGATGCTATCATGGAGGCACATGGCATGGTAGATGCCACCACATCAGGGGACATCGGGATACCTGCAGTGGGTTGTCCCCAAAAGGGTATCACATGAGTTGGATATCCCAGGTCTGCCAAAGGGTTGCCAGATGCTATCATGGAGGCATATGGCATGGTAGATGCCACCACATCAGGGGACATCGGGATACCTGCAGTAGGTTGTCCCCCGGAGGGTATCACACGGGCACCCATGAGTTGCCAGGGGTCTCTTGCATGGGTTGCCCACTTGCCAGACGGTGTCCTTTGACACACGTTCCCAGAGGGGGTGGACCACTTGCTTGACAACGTCCCCTTACAAGTGGGGTGTGGGTCACTTGCCAGTTGGGGCCCTTACCTGCGCCAGACCATTGTGACCACACATTTACTTCTCCGAGGACATGATGGTTACCACTGCTTGTTGGCAGATGGCCCCTGTTGGGCCTAGGAGGTGCACTAGGACAGCAAGTATGGACACCAGGGCTGCTGTCATAGTTCTTATCTGTGAATATATCTGATATAGTTCTCAGATCAGAATTTTTGACACTGGGCAAGGCGCTTTTAGGCCCATTCTCTTGACTTTTGGGCAGTTGTGCGGGCTGTTGGACCACCTCAGGCCCTTGTCACTCCTTAGGCTTAGGAGTTCTGGCTACCTGGCACTTGGTAGTAGCCATGTTAGAGTCAGCTGTCTTGACAGGTTGGCAGTCTGTGGTTTGCCTACTAGGCAGTTTTTCTGAGTGCCATAGTGAAGGTTGCTGGCTCCTTCTGGCAGCTGATTGACGTTCAGTCCGGGAAGTTGACAGCATGTGGTCATTCTTCCAAGCAGCTTCTGGAGCCAGGCTCATTGGTGTCCGTTCCAGGCCTCCTTAAAGCAGCTTAGTCACTTCCCCATCGCGTGACCGGCGCAAGCAGCTAGTCTTGGTTGTCCAGTCAGGCAACCGCTGTGTTGACTACCCACATGTGGGGGTGGTCCAACGCTGATTGGGCGTGGTGGCAGTAGCCTATTGGGGACTTGAGGCCAGTGGGGGATTGGTAACTTGTCAATGGCGGACATGGTGCATGGAGGCGACGCTGGAGAGTATCCTGGTGGTTGACTAGTGCTGTTGGTGGTGACTGCAAGCACTCAATGGTGGAGACTTCATCAAGCACTGCATGGTGGCCGCTGGGACTCTGGTGACTTGGGGACGCCCAAGTGACGCGTATCTGTAATGCTGGTGCTTGCTCCTGACGCTGTGTTGGGTCCTGCCTGCTGGTGGACATCAAGCCAGCCGTGTGCAGATGAGTAACCTCCTACCCTTGCTTTGCCCTGCTATGGACTTATCCTTGCTTGCATGGTGCCAGGATGGCTTGTTGTCTTGATAGTACACCATCCGCCCTTGAGCTGATTGCTTGCACAGCATGATGGTTGTATGAATAGGACTGCTTGCACGGGGGGTCTGGCATCATGTTTGCATGGGTAGGATGTCCTTGTGGGTTGGATGATGGGCGGGATCAACGGAGCTACAACTGTGGGGCCGGCTGGAATCTTTGGCATGACAGTGATGACAATGGTGCCCACTCCGTTGCCTCTTAATTGAGGAGTTGGACTACTGGGTGCTGGGCGGGGGCTCACATGAGCTTAGAGGTGTGGGTTTGTTGAGGGACCCATTCAGCCCTTTACCACCCTTACAACCTGCCTCATATGCATCAGTATCCGTGGTACACTGACATTAATACTATTTGGCAGTCTACGTGGTTCACGAACATGGATACTACCTTCCATGCTTTGACTAGGGGGACATTGTTCAGTCTACTTGCTAGGGCCCTGCCAAGCTGAGGGTGTATCTGTTTGATGACTGATGGCCTCATCCAGCATACCCTTATGCTGCCCTACTTGTGCAACCTTGTCTTGGGCTCCTTCGATCCTAATGCCCACATTACCTTGCATGGTAGTGCCACCTGGATGGTTGCGGGGAGTGATGTTGTTGCTGGGGGCCCTGCCAAGCTTGAGCACATCAGTTGCCTGATTGGTGATTGCTTTCAGTTTGCTCTCAAGCTGCCCTGTATGCAACTCCGTCTTGGACACTTTGCTGTAGTGCCCATCCCATCTTTAGTCATGAGGTGCATAGGACGCCGTTATAGAGAGACCCTGCAGGCCACCAGTGGGTCAGTGGGCTGAGAGACAGGCCTCCCCCACCCTTCTATGGTTGGCTGGGCCTCTGTCCTTATGCGTATTCCATGGCGTTTGTTCCTGCTAGGTTATGCTGTCAATCTTGGGAAGTTGATACCAGGATTATTACAGCTTATTCTACGCAGAGGGGTGGAATTATTAGGCATGCTGGTAGTCTCCAGTTTACCAGTTATGCTGAGGGGGATTTGTGTGGGGAGCAGGGCGTGCAGGGGATTGGGCTGCGTCTAAACCTTGCATGGGGTAGCGTGTGCTACGCTTTACCAGTTGGGGCATACCGTTCATAATGCTGGTGAGGCATTACGGATCTTTTGCTATCCCTATCAAGGCTGTGGATGGTTTCCCAGGCATCTTATGGAGAAATAGTGTGCCTTGGCTCATAAAAAGCCACTGGCTATGGGTTGAGAGTACTAGCTACTAAGGAGATGTGGCTTTACCTCACTCTTACTCCTGTGGGTGCGACTGGAGGGGGGGAAATTTTGTTCTGGTGGGGAGGAGATCTATGAGGATCATAGCGTGGAGACACCTTGGGATTTCAGTTCATCTTTTCTGGGTCTCCTCATAGATCCCTGACTATCCTCATAGAACCTGATGGTATCCTGGTTTCGCTGGCCATCGGTGGGCTATTTTGGCTGTGCTTTGTTGCATCTCCCCAACCTGCTGACGGGTACCCACTGGAGACAACCCTGTCCACGGCCTCATGGGCGTACTTCTGAGATAACCTTGCTCTTCATGAGGCGACCCTGTTGGCGACGTCTTCCTGCTGGATTGCTCCTGTCTCTTGGTGACTGCACTTCCACCTGGGGCGCTGTTGACGTTTCCTCGTTCCAGTTTGCGTGGACTGCCGGGTGTCAGCGGGCCTTGGACTTGCTGCAGCAGAAGCTCATGCCAGCCCTGTGTTAGGATTGAGCATTCTTGGCATCCATCCAGCCTGCTATGACCTGATGAGCCTTGGACCCTGGCAGCCCAAGTTAATTATGGGGGGTTGGCTGTATAGAGGGTTAGCCTTGCTACATGACACTCTGCTTCCTGCCCTGATCAAGCAGTGAGAGCTGTCAGTATTCATGGCATGGATCCCTGTGGATGACCCGTTATCCCTGGGAATGTCAGGCTTGTCCTTCACCCGTGGACTCTAGCTGAGGGAGGGTGGTGTCCCAGAACCTGGAGTGGCCTCACCTTGTTTGGCTTAGGTGCCTTGACCCTGTTGACTCCTTCCTGGATTCATGTGGACTCATCGAATCTGACTGGGATCTGAGTTGAGTGGGATGGACTCTTGGGGGAGTTTGGTGGGACTAAGCTGAGATGACATCCAGATCTTGGTGACCAGCTTCTGAGGATAGTTGAGGGGATCTGAGCCTGGATGGCACATGGAGAGTGACTTCTGTGTTGTACCCCGACATATGACATATGGAGTTGTTCACCTAGGGCTTGATGCCTGGTATGATTAAGACGTGGTTCATGTATGCACACCAGCCTGTATGAGAGTGGCTCCCCTTTTTGTGGCTCATCTGCTGCATAGGATGTATGCATTGTCACCAGGACCTGAGTTTGATATGAGGCCTACTGAGGGGCAGGACATGCTAGCAGCCTTACCTGAGGCCTTGAAGGAGGCATTTACTCAGTTGCAGCCAGTGAGTATGGGAGAGGCTTCCTACAGGGAGCTGTTGGAGTTTCAGTTCAGAAGGGTGACTTTGATTTGGTTCCTTCTTTCTCCAGCTCAGCCAGAAGGTGTTTTCCTTTGGAGACTTCTACCTCTTTTGCAATCCGGGTTGCCCAAGTACACTGTGGAACTTAGGGTCCGTCTGATGCCACTATGGGTGCTGGTGCCCTGATAGGTGCTAAGTGGTCTGTGGTCAAGACCTTTCTGCAGTTCTGGTGAGCGTACAGATCAGGGGTGAGCAGGCACAAGACGTCCTCTACTTGGGTGATGGACCCGGCGAGTCAGTCTGTGGTGCTCCTCTCCTGGGGCATGCTTCCGCTATGCTGTCCAGATGGTGGCAGGGGCTACTGAGACTTGCATGGTGCTGAAGGTCAGCAGGAACTGGCCAGAGTTGGCCCACGTGGTGGGGCAGTTTCCCATGTGTGGACCCAATGGCAAGGTGGCCTGAATGGGGATTGGTATAGCCTGTGAGGAACAGGGCTGAGAAGGAAAGGGGGGCTTTGGATTGTGGTGTGAGGGGGGGGATTCCAGGATGGATGATGGGGGGGCTCCATTCCAGTTCTGATGTTCCAGTCCGGAGTTCCAGAATTCCAGAATGATGACGGGATGACTTCCCGTATTGCTGTGATTATCTGGGCTTGTAGTGGATAAGGATGTGACTTGTCTTCCTTAAGCACCTGTGACTAGATGTTTATGAGATAGGAGGCCCTGGCTTCAGGGATGTAAAAACCCATCTGCTTGTCCCAAGAGATGGTGGACTTCCTGTTTATTGTTGTGTTGTTCTTGTGTAGGTTGTTGTTTATTCTTCTTGGCTTCTAGGAACTGGGAGTTCCTGTCTTGAGGGGGAGATATGTAACAACCAAATGTTACATCCAAAGTTTTCCTACTGGTGACCTTATCATGAGTTCTTGGGGACAATTATTTGGATAGTTAGGAGGCTTCGACGTATGAGTATAGGCCTGCTGAGATCTGTCGAATTATTGTTCTACCCTCATTGGTCGTGGCCTGATCCACGTGGGGTACTTTGTATGGTTTAGTTCAGCCAGTCATAGATTCTCTTTAAGACTGTCGTACCTGGTGGATCTGGTTCCAGGTCACGGAGATTCTGTAGTGCTGGCCTTGTGCTGTGTTGTGGATTCTGAGGACAGGATCTTACCTTGAGTGATCCTCACTTTTGATTGGTTCTTTCGGGTTAGGGTTGAGCCGACTCTGCGTGCACGATGACTTTTATACTGATTGTGGCGGCCGTGCATGTGTGCGTGTAAGAAAGCTAAAGCTATGGTGTAATTCAAGGGATTCCTTGTTTCATCAAACAAACAACCCTCGCTAAAAGTCAACTATAACTTCAACAGATAGTCGACTTGGATATAACATTGTCTGTTGTGTCTAACAAGGGTGGGGACTCATTCCCTTAACTGTTGAAGATCCATCTTCATTGCTTCTCTGGACGTGAAGTTATCTGTCGCGACTCCAACCCAGGTATAAAGATCTTTTCACGCTAATGTTGATACTGAGGCTGTTGCAAACACAACATTTTTAGTCGTTACAGTATCACTGACCTCCACTGACTCTAGCCTATGGCCGCCGAAGGGGGGCCGCCGGGCCGGATTGCCGGCCGAATTGGGGACGGCGTGTACGATATCTACCAAACAAACAAAAGAAATTTATTAATTAAATAAGTACCCATGTGCCTTGAACGGCTGTAGGACAAACAAACAAACAAAAGGTTTTAATTAAATAATAAAAACCCGGAACTCTAACTGGCTCCCCAACAAACAATCCAGGGTTATTCGTAATGCAAATACGGCAAAAATTGACCCATAATAACAAACTTCCAATGCGGAGGGTGTACGTCTGCATGCAGCTCGATCCGGACGGTTAGTGCAGCTCTGCCCTCGGCCGGCCCAGAAGGCAGCGCTAGGGTGCCACTTTGGCATATGGCCTCGGCGCTCACCACTAGACACTCCCGGCCAGTTAGGCTCGAAACACACGCCCTGATCAAGCATGCTGTTTCCGGCCCCACCGTCTAGGTCATCTAGTCGCTCTACACGTAAGCCAGCCATAATTTCAATGCACAAGGATACACATTTCCATCACCATTCATCTTCATCATCCTGAACGACTCGAAAACGCGGAAAAGATAACGGCAGGCTCGAGCTACCATGGTCCGGATTCTCCCGATTTCTGGCCTGCGCTGGTTGTCTCCTTGATATGGCCTCGGCCTTGGCGGAAGAGGTGCGTGCACAGTTCAACATGCGAGTCAACACGCGAGTAATTTTAATTTTTTTAGCCATATGCATGCCATTAGTTTGTCTGGACTAGCTTGCATGATGGCCATTCACTGGTTACAAATATACTGAGGACGAAGGCGCTGGTGCACCCTGTGGCATGCCTTAGGCATAAGGGAATGGGGGGGGTCTCTGCCCCCTGCAGCCTGCTGTGCACACTAAGGGATTAAGGGGACGGGACACCCCCGAATTTTTTGGCGCCAAAAAATTCGCGCCGGAGCCGGAGGTCACAAATTTCACGTGCACGGTGCGCGCACCCCTTGCGGAAGTGGCCATGGCGACTGCGTTCAGGCGAAACTACCACACTAAGGCAGGCGAAATGCAAAAATTTTACTCGAATCTAAAAGGAGATGAGTTTATGATGTTAGTTTGTGGCGGAAATCAGCTGGTTTACAATATCGCTGTTGTTTTTTTATGCCATCGGCATGGGGGTAATCTGAATTTTTTGGTCGCGCGGAATGAAATAGAATTCATGATAGCGGCTGTAAAATAGCGGTTTTGGGGGCTGTTCTGACCTTGAAGCAGGCATTAATATCGGTTGCATCGAATTCTAAACCGAGCTGGTGCTTTTTGCCAGATTTTCGGCCATTATCGGTAAGTAATTGTTCAGACATGCGCAGTGCGTGTCTGACCTGTCCATGGAAGAACGGCTGTTGTTGCGCGCCTGGGCGAGGGATTTACGAGGGCAAGGTACAGATTTGTCGCGAACGTTATCTGCTATCGGTGCTTTCTTCTATGAGCTCATCGTTCGAGGTTTTTTGCGTTCTTTTTGGGCAGTTTCCGCCAGCTAGCTCGCCGTCGCTTGCCGTTGTGTTGTCGAATACCTGGCAGCTTTAGATTGTTTTCGTTGATGTCGTGATCAGGGCCGCTTCAGTCGCAGCCTATAGCTCTTCGGGAAGGTATAAGGCATTTCATAAAACGTGTTCTGGCAAGGATGTTGTGCGTATGGACGCTTCTTGTTGTTTGAGAGTGACGCACCCTCTCCTCACAGGCCGCAGCGGCATCACAGCGCTCATGCGGTGAAGGGCCGCCAATGGTTTCTTTGCATTTTATATCGTGCAGGGATGGAAGTGTTATAGTGATGATGATGAACATTGGAGATATTGCATTTGTGTGACTGCATGTAGATAGCTGGCACCAATGGTTGTTTGAGCTTTCCTTTGTTATGATGATGTGACAAGACTACAATGTGCTGAGCCAACCATGGTTGACATGCATGACTGCATGCAAGCTATATATACCATCAAAGAGACAACCAGGCACCAGCGCAGGCCAGAAATCGGGAGAATCCGGACCATGGTAGCTCGAGCCTGCCGTTATCTTTTCCGCGTTTTCGAGTCGTTCAGGATGATGAAGATGAATGGTGATGGAAATGTGTATCCTTGTGCATTGAAATTATGGCTGGCTTACGTGTGGAGCGACTAGATGACCTAGACGGTGGGGCCGGAAACAGCATGCTTGATCAGGGCGTGTGTTTCTAGCCTAGCTGGCCGGGAGTGTCTAGTGGTGAGCACCAGTTGCTGCGATCGCTCTCCCACCATTTACGAGGAAATACCCGCAAATGGAAAACCACTGAAAAGGTCTAGCTAGTCAGTCATCACGTTAGCCATGCCATGATTCCAAACGTCCAAGAACTGCACACGGTGCAAAGGCAAAAAGCCGGAGGACAGCACTTTCAAATGTGCGGCGGGAACCAAAAGCCCGCGGATGCCAGAAAACATCGTGTTGCGGCAGCGACGCGACGATGTGGACAACGAATCCAGTGCCAAGCTCGGAACGGCCGCAAAGGAGATCTGGCATCACAGGGTTCAGATGTGCGGAGATACTACACCCTCCGCATTGGAAGTTTGTTATTATGGGTCAATTTTTGCCGTATTTGCATTACGAATAACCCTGGATTGTTTGTTGGGGAGCCAGTTAGAGTCCCGGGTTTTTATTATTTAATTAAAACCTTTTGTTTGTTTGTTTGTCCTACAGCCGTTCAAGGCACATGGGTACTTATTTAATTAATAAATTTCTTTTGTTTGTTTGGTAGATATCGTACACGCCGTCCCCAATTCGGCCGGCAATCCGGCCCGGCGGCCCCCCTTCGGCGGCCATAGGCTAGAGTCAGTGGAGGTCAGTGATACCCAGAGCCCACATGAGTTAATTAATTAATTTTGTTTCTTTGTTTGTTGAGTCCAGTCCTCAGCCCCCGGAGTTAATTAATTAATTTTCTTTTGTTTTTTTTATGGTTTTCAGCCAGAACATTTTCCAGAAGCTAATTATTTAGTTAGAACTTCCAATGCGGGCGGTGTATGCGATCCAGCCGGTCCACGACCTGTTTGTAGAGCTTGTGCCAAGGGGCAGCACCGAACAGATGTGGGTGACGTTGCAAAAAACATCGGACTTGACGGAGCATAATGGCTCGGTCGTAGTCTTTGACCAATAAACGCTGCAAGAGCTCAACAAGAGTCGTGATGAAATCAACACGATAAGAACAAAGACGGGAAAAACGATGTAACTGAGAAAGAACAACACCATATTTTGCTGTGTGGGAAAGGAGACTGTGATATAAAAGCTATATATACCATGTTCTTACTTGGTTCCTTGCCCTCCATAGTCCCAGTTTGTCATCCATGCCGGGGAGGACAGTTTAGGAGGTGTTGTTGTGTTGATTAGCTTGGTTGGCATCAACCTTACACTCTAACCTGGGAGAAACATAGGAAATGCTGCTTAGGCATGCTAGGGCTACCATCGTCAAGGCTATGCACATATTTACAAGGCTGGCCATGCTGGAGGGATGATGAAGACATATGAGGTGCGTGGCCACCCCTTTGTACTTTGTAAACATACTCTGCATGGTTTTGATGCATTAATTAATTAATTAATTAGACTCGTGCTCCCGTTGGGGAGTCACGGAGCATTAACCCCGATGAATGGATGGATGGGCGCACACATTCCTACCGGTCTAATCTATCTACATTGGCTACATACTACATCTATCTAACAACATTCTAACTACATCATCTATCTAGGCAGCCGCACGCTGCCCTAGGGGGAGCTATCTAGCGTGCCTCCCGCGGGATTGCACACGCGGGCGCTTACCCACTGGGGGGGGCTCGTTGTCCTCTATGACCTGGGCCCACTTGGCCGCTGTTTGTAGAGCCTTTTGATGCATGTTGGATGGCATATTAAGTGGCACTGTGGGGTTACTAACTTACTGAGTGGTCCTTAGTGCCTTGTCATGTGGTCATATAGGAAACCCATCAACTTGAGCAGTTCTTGTCGCAATGACCCCCCACATTGAGCATGCGTTGCCGTCAGCGTGCAAGAGTTGATTATGTGTGCTTTGGTCAGTTTGCAGATGTCTTTGATGAAGAAGGAGGTGCTAGTGTGGCTAAATGGTTACTCTAATTTCCTTGTAGCGTCTACATGGGTGGCCGTCTTGGAATGGTTGTAACTTGGGCAGTTCTTGTCAGAATGGCGTCAAACCTTGAACATAGGAGGTACCATATGTGCAGAGAATGGTAGTATGTGGTTTGGCCAGTTTTCATGAGGCTTAGATGTATAAAGGGGTGTTGGTGTGGTTAAATACTAGCTAAAACCTCCCTTAGCTTCGTCACAGGTGGCAATCTAGGAATATCCATCAAATAGGGCTGCGCTTGTCAGAATGACCTGAAAATTTGGGGCTGCATGTCCCCCCTCTCTAGTATTTGGGAATATATGATTTGGCACTATTGCATGTGTTTATGATTTGTTTTATTTTTTTTTTGTTTAAAAAAGGACCCTTTTTGCGGGAAAATCCATCAATGTGTCTAAACATCATTATTTTGTGCTCAAAATTAGGCAGGCTTTCTCAAAAGTGGGGGAACTATGCGGGAATATATGATTTGGTCCCAATATGTTTGCCCATTGTCCTAGGAAAAATGTGACTAAAATAGCGTCTTTTTCTATTTTTAGCGCGTAACCGGTGTATGGTGGGGGCTAGTACCACCCCCAAGTGGCTGGAAAATTTTTTTTTTTATCATATTTATGGTCCCCAATCATCATTGGATTTTTAGCACATGCATAGGTATGGTTTCCAGAAAAGTGCCCTTTAGGGGTGTCCCCTCCCCTTAAAAGCACTCTGGTGCTCCGCGACTCCTTAACAGTCCTGAGCACGTGTTTACTTAATCGATCAATGCGGGCCCGTTGTCTCATTGATACAGAAAGAATTGCTCCAATGTTATTTGAGGTTTATCAACCTTTTTGGTCTCACACAATCTCATGCCAAATGCGGAACTGTCTTGGCAGTGGCCAATCATTCAGAATATGGTCTGCAGGGCTTGCAGAATTTCGAATCCATCCATGTACGACTAGCAACGCTTAGTCACGCACCAACTAGGCCATAAAAGGAGCTCGAGCCTCAAAAACAGCGGTCTCGATCAGAAAATACAAGCCCTTTGCCCTCGCAAGTCCTAACTCAATTCCAAGGCAGCATGTAAAGAACAGTCCTGCATAGTATTTTGGATGGCATCACGCTGACACCCTTCCAGCCATTGTAGACGTAGGGCGAGACTTGCCGGGTCAAATGCCCAGCCAGTATATGGTGATGATGCAATGCATGGTTGGGTTTTCCCACAGAATCGTGTGCTTTCCTGCGCAAAACCAAAGGGCATGGAGAGCAAAACAAACACAGTTGGTTACAGAGAGAGAGAGAGAGAGAGAGAGAGAGAGAGAGAGAGAGAGAGAGAGAGAGAGAGAGAGAGAGAGAGAGAGAGAGAGAGAGAGAGAGAGAGAGAGAGAGAGAGAGAGAGAGAGAAAGAGAGAGAGAGAGAGAGAGTGTGTGTGTGTGTGTTGAGACATTGTTGCAGCAGGACATTCACGATTTTCTGATTTGGCACGCCGCAAAGGTGAAAACCATTCACGATGTTTGTAGAGACACGGGCATTACTGGCGTAAACACATACACTGTTGGCTCCTGCTCCTTACACAGCTTTTAAGTGTTGCAACAGTTTCAGCCTGGAATACGCCTCTATGATAGTTGACTCACTTACCCTTACCTTACAACCGTATCAGTTGGAAGTGCGAACAGCTGTGACAGCACCAATCCCTGATGTGGCATGCCAAATCCACAGGGTGTGAGCCAACTGTCTGCTCACAAAGATGTGGTTCACGGAAACCATGTTGCTACTTGCACCAGCCACACAGAGCGGGGAACCTGAAAAAGAAAGGAAGAAAGGGAAAGGCTACGAGGAAGGTCAAGTGCATCCGCGATGTATCTTGATAGCTAGTAATCAAGAGGTCGAAATACGTCCATATCAGTGGACCAGATGGTATCGTTATAATCCAGTTTGCCAGCCTGGAACACTTCCCAATCAAACATACACACCGATCCTGCTGCCTGGAAAAAACAACGGCTGACACGTTACAGTAATTCACAACTTCAATAGGGTTCACTGGATGAATCGGGTCAACCCCAACTTAAGGTGCGAACCCAACTTTACGCGTGAGTGGCTGTACTTAATTGTACTAATTTGAACTACAGATACTAAAACATACGATCTAAACTAGTATGAACTAAGGATGCCGACATCCTTGGCGACCCAACTTAAGGCGTGAACTCAACTTAGCAAACCCAACCAAAGGCGTGATGACTGTAGACGAGTCAACTTCAGAAATGCATTCTCCCTCTGGATGAGCGAACCAGAATGATGTGAGGAATAGTTTCAATACCGCATGCTGGGTTGTGGCTATTCTCCCTCTGGAGGAGCGAACCAGAGTGATGTGAGGAATAGTTTCAATACCGCATGCTGGGTTGTGGCTATTCTCCCTCTGGAGGAGCAAACCAGAATGATGTGAGGAATAGTTTCAATACGGCATGCTGGGTTGTGGCTATTCTCCCTCTGGATGAGCGAACCAGAATGATTTGAAGAATAGTTTCAATACTGCATGCTGGGTTGTGGCTATTCTCCCTCTGGAGGAGCAAACCAGAATGATGTGAGGAATAGTTTCAATACGACATGCTGGGTTGTGGCTATTCTCACTCTGGATGAGCGAACCAGAATGATTTGAGGAATAGTTTCAATACTGCATGCTGGGTTGTGGCTATTCTCCCTCTGGAGGAGCAAACCAGAATGATGTGAGGAATAGTTTCAATACTGCATGCTGGGTTGTGGCTATCGGAAGGTCATGGCGGGGATGCCACCTTTTGCCAATCATGCTGGCCTGAAACCACCCCGTGCAACTGTTCATTCGCAACGCCCGCCCACATGCGTGCATATCCATGCGTTCATGCCCAGAGGCATGCGCACAGGCAGGTGACTTAAGCAGGTGGATGAACACAGTATAACCAATAGCCACATAACCAAAGTGAGGTATCCTAATCCAACACCCCTCACCCCCCCAGCCTCAGCCCCCGACCTCTTAGCACCCTTAGAGCACAAGTCGACACCCCCCCTGGTTGCGTACCATCCGTGGAGGTGTCCCACAGTGCTGTGCTCGCGACGTGGAACCCGGCACCTGTCCTCTGCAGCAGGTTGCATGTTACTGCAAAGCGCCACACAGGCATGTTTGGCAGAGGCAGGGCGCAAGAGATGTCAGGTCTGCCTTGCAACATACTGGTACTGCCCTGCGGCGCATGTTTTGTAGACAGATCTGGTGCAGGCACTGGGGAGCTGTCAAGTAGCATCTCTTTCCATCAGGTGCTGCCCTTTCCAAGAAAGTGGCAGCGATACCAGATTTTATTTTCAGAAGACAAAGACCTAGAGTTTCTGACATGCAATGTGATGATTATGAACGATAATGGGCGGACTTACCCGACACAGTTTGGAATTCTCTCCCATCTACCGGTATACTGAAAAGTGGGAGATATCAGATATGGTTATTTCTTTCTTTGCAGTGATGAGGGGCATGGCCTTAATCCCGAAAGGCATGGGCCGCACATGACCAACAGGATATAAGATGCGTGTGACATTGTACGTGATTTGTGGGGTGAAAGGGTTCCCTCCAGGTCGTTCTGTCCACCCGTCAATGCTGCATGAGCATGCTCACCGACAGCTTGATAACAGCCTGCAGGCGAGGTTCATTAAAACCCGGTGGCTCAGCCTGACAGCATGGCGAAAAATTCCGAGCATGAAACAGAGCAAGTGGCTTTACTTAACCATGCAAGATTTAGCACACAATCAGCCCTGGCGAAGCTTCCACCATGTATATGTATGTGCTTACCAATGAACTTGTAGGGCTTGGTCAAGGCGGCAAGCTTCTTCAGGCAATGCTCCTGATCACACGAGGTTGAGAAGGGGAGAAGTTGCAGGGGGCATGTGGTCAAGTTATGGCCCAAGACTTTGTGTCATAATAACAAGGGTGCAACCACCGCTGTACATGTAAATTCAGGTCGCAAAGCATGAGCTCAAGCAAAATAAGACAACTTGAATTGCTTATAACACATTGATTTGAATCTATGAAAACAGCAATTCATCCTACTGTATGAGTGCACTGGAGTGGCCTTACACTGGTGTACTCATTTGTACAGCCCTAGCTCATTTGTAGCGCTGCATGCATTTCCAGCGGCCGCGGCGAATGCGTGGCAGACGAAGCATCTAACAGGCAGAGCAAGATGAAAGGTTGGCTTCCAGGGCATTTCCACGTCAATGCTGGGGCCAGCATGGAGAGTATGGCTTGGCAAGATGGTAAAGCACTCACTTGACACGTTCAGCTGGGCAGGTGTCAACCTGCCAAGCACGCTACAGTTGCCTCCCAGCTGGCAAGGGCTTGAGCGAGTCCACGTCAACAGCAACCAACAGGTAGATTATCAGCTATGTACTCCCCGTCATCAGACGTAGCCTCGGCATGCAATTCTACCGTGGTCAGTTCCTGCCCTGTTATCACAACTAGGGCTGGCACATCCGGGTCTTTTCTCGACCCGGTCACGAACACGAACACCTGGGGAGAGTACCCCGACCCGAACACGAACATGTTCGGTACATTCCCAGGTGACCCGAACCCGAACCCGAAGATTACCCGAACATTTTACCGAACACGAACAATTCATTAAATAAATTATAATAAGTGAGAAACTATACATAGTTTGTTGTCACTTTTCCTTAAATACGTAACATACTATTAGATATTACGTAATCATTACCTGAACTAGTCCGGGCGTGCTTAGACAATTCTACAGACTACAACCGTACAACAGCTTTGCTCTTGCCAGCGTGTCGGCGGACTGAAATCTAAGGCTTTTTCATCAGAGAATCGTTGCCGAGTCGGCTCACTGGATGGTACTACAGGGATTCCGCCAGAAAATGTTCGGTACCGGGTCAGAGGCGAACATGTTCGCCCGGTTCCCAGGGTGACCCGAATACGGACACGAACATGTTCTGTAAGTTTCCAGGTGACCCGAACCCGAACAGCACATGTTCGGCCGAACATTTTTGCCGACCCGAGCGCCGCACATGTTCGGTATTCGCCCGAACATGTCCGTGTTCGGTATGCGGCGGATGTGCCAGCCCTAATCACAACCTTCCCTGCTATTGGGGTTTCTGGATCATGCCGTGCTTCTGCTGGACCAATGGCCACAAGACATGACGATGGATGTACTCTGGCGGTTTAATTCTGGTTATGACTGTGTGAATTTCGGAATCATCTGTTGAAGCTGATCGTAAACGAGCAAGCTGTACAAGATCATACCGGCGGAGGTCAAAGCGACTTACAATGATATTCGAGGTCCACAAGTGCATCTTATTCAGCTGAAAAGTTGTGGGGCCGATGACCGACTCCACGGACTTGAGACCGCAAATGGAAAGCAAGGCCAGACATCCAAAACGCACTTGGAAGACATCGTGAGCTGAAGACGCTACAACCTCAAAAGGATCCATAAAAGCGTAGACTATCCTTAACCCCCCATGTATTATGCTTTTCACTCGGACTTTCAAGACGACTGTTCCGTTTGCGGCAGGTCGCTCGCTGGTCTCATACCTCGCGGGCAATAGTTTCCAACTCATCAACGTTCACTTGCGTGTCCTCACGGGGCATGCCCGTGTCCTCGTCCATCATCTTCCCTGGTGTCAACGAAAAACTTTTGGATTTTTTCCCGACAGTGTCAGCCGCCACCAAATTGCTATTCCGATTCAATGCACCAGTAAAAACTGCTCTATTCCACTACCGTAATTTCATTTGCAAGCTATGTCTATGCATTTGCGAAGACTCTGGGAAAAGCATGCCTCAGCTGCACGAATGACTGCAAAAACAGGATAATGCACACCCGCAGTTAATGGAGAAAATGCATGTCAAATCGATGTTTCGAGCCCTATCTAGGCAGACAAAATAAGATACGTCTGCAGCCAAGTCGGTGAGGCGGGCATTGCCGCTCAAAAAGTTTTACAGCAGGTGCCTTCGTTATTTTTAACCCTACAGGCAGTCTATACTGTACAGTACTGTAGCAGAGACTTGCATCCTGTACTGTACAACTGGTTGAAGAGCGGTCCTGGAGCCCAGACAGGTTTAGGCAAAGCACATCAGTAATGACCTGGCGCGGCGCTACGGTCAAGCGGTCCGGCCGGCCGGCGGCGCTACGGTAGCGGGAGACATCTCGGGAGACCAGACTTCCGAGTCCAGGCGGAGCCCTCCGCACTCCGCAGACGAGGCCAGGCCTTACCAAGGGATGGCAACGGGCAGACATGCGCACGCCGCACAGCGCAGCTGAGTATCTGCTGCCGGCTGTACATTCTGGTGTGTCGACTGGTCCTTTTGCTTCAGTTTGCTTCCTTCGTGAGGGGCGGTGGTTTTTACCAAGACAAGTGCTGCAGGAGTTTCAGCTCCTAAGGGCGACACGGGCATGTCCGCCCTCGGTGTCTGCGCGGCTTCTTACAGTATTCTAGCCTCGCGGATGCCGCAGCAGTTAGCGCACGAAACCTGCTACCCGTGCTAGCCGTTCGAATTCCCATTTTTACTGCGTAGGTTGCGGGGGCGCGTCACGTATTTTTCCTGGCTTACGGATAATGCGGATAACAGTGGGGCTGAACATGGTGCCCTGCTTATCAAACTAAATGTTGACTTTCTGAAGTCATAGTTGCGGCTCTGTTATTTGAATTGTTGGAAATGGCTCAAGTGATGTGCCTGAGTTCGCAATTGGGAGCACGCTGTGGAGGTCTATCTTCTCGTGAACAACTGGCCGGCAGGAAACAGCGTGGGAGCCCCCCAATTCACGCCCGCAGTTTGCATCCGTCGTTCCTTCGTGGCTCAGATGCTCACCACCGCCTATGCATCTCGTCTAAGCCCGCGCACCAGCCTAGCACTTTGCGGAATACGATTCCGCGCGTCTCATGCGCAGTGGGAAACCAGGGCTCTGACACAGTTAAGCGGAATGGCAGTCTGGTCGGCCAGGCCTTGAAGATGACCTCCGCTGTGCTGCTTGCCATGTCCATGGCTGGCGCCCGAGCAGCTTCTGCCTCTACTGCCCTGCCCCCTCTCCCCCCCACTGCCCCTTCGGTAGCCTACGTGCCCTCCCAAGCGTTCCCGGATATCGGCGCCGCTGCCGCCGCGGCCACTCCCGCGCCCGAGAGCCTCCAATCGAAACTGTGGGATTTCTTCAACGTCCCCTCGATTCCCGACCGGGAGGAGATCACGTACTCGGACGCGTGGCAGCTGATCAAGGACCATAAAGTGGAGCAGGCAACCTTCCTCCGCGACGACACAACGGTAGACCTGAAACTCAAGGATGGCAGGTGAGCGCCTGCTTTCAGTCTCAACCACTTGGCATATTATGTCCCGTTCAAGTACAGGACTGTGTTGGTCAACCGTCTCTTGCTCAATACTCAAGACCAGATTTGCCAGGGCTTGTCCCTGCAATGGTCTGCCCCCCAGTTTGGTCCGGCGCTATGCCGATAGTACTACACGTAGACGTATGTGCGCTTTTGTGCAATGTGCATGCCTATCAACCGTGCGCTCGTTCCCGAGGCCCCATTCAATAGTCGTTTTATGAACTATCTATCCACCCACCCAATTTTAATCTCTATATACTACCGTTCCATCCTAGGGCATGCTGCCCCATGTCATGTCCTGACCCAACCTCCCTTCCTGGTCAAGTGCCCTCCCTTGTCCTCCTTTTCTCATTCCATCCCCTGCCCTCTTGGCCACACACACACACACACACACACACACACACACACACACACACACGCACACACACCTGTCCCCCGCCTCCGCCCCCTCCACTCCTGGTCTCCACCGGCCCAGCTACCTGGCCACGCGACCGCCCCCAGGAGACCCCCTCTTTGTCCCCTTCCTCCTCGACAACGGCGTGTCGCTACAGACACAGAAGATGTTCTACCTGTGGGAGCACATCCGGCTGGCTCTCATGATGGGCTACCCGCTGCTCGTCCTGTACAACGTGCTCAACGTGTACGACCGGCACACGTACGCCAAGTGGTACGCACGCAAGGGCAGCGTGCGCACGGAGTTCCGGCCCGAGGAGAGGATCGGCAAGGCGGTGTCACTCAAGAAGCCAAAGACGGAGCAGGTGGGGCGGGGATGAAGGGACGGGGAGAGGGGCGATTGAGAACGGCATGGGACGTAAACACGGAGAAGATGTGTGAGGTGGTTGGTCAAGGATAGAGCCGGGGAAGGGTTGGCCTAGCGGCGGAGCAGGGGAGGACCAATGAGGGCTGAAAGAGGGCTGAAAGAAGGCTGAAAGCCGGCAGAAGCGGACTACCGGCTCATGGCGTGACAAGGGACGGATGGGCCGATGAAAAGGAAGAAGGCACGCAGATGAGGGAGGCATGGCACTACAATGGGAGCCGAGGTGGAGCCGGGATGGCAGCAGTCGAAGGAGGGAGCAGGGGAGCCGTGGGGGCCTCCAGGATAAAGCAGGCAAAGTGCCCCGCTGGACCTTGGGCGGTGTAAAGACATGGGCGGTGAATGGACACGGGTGCAAAATGAGCTGTACCGTGCCCTGTGCAGCACGACAGATGGGTTGCAGGCAGGGAGTTCACATGAGGCGCACGCGTGATAGAGCAAGCTGTGCGGAAGACAAGGGCACCCGCCTACCCCGCCCGCCCGCCCGCCCGCCCGCCCGCTCGCTTTCCCACCCTGCACACCACAACATGCAGGCCTTGTCACAGCCCTCGTGTATCCTATCAAACGTATATACTACACTGTAGTACACTAGACTGTATAATTGATTATATATACATATGTATCTATCCTATATGTATCCTCCTTTACCGTCCCATCTCGGCCTTTGTCAGCGCTGTCTATCGTCCTCATCTACCATCACATGGCAACCCATCCTATATCCTATCCTTGCCCAGGAGGAGCGCCTGCCCGAGCGCAAGAAGTGGTCCTTCAACGACGTGGCGGGCATCGAGAGCGTCAAGCCCGAGCTGATGGAGCTGGTGGCCTACCTGGCCGACCCGGAACGCTACAAGACCATCGGGGCGCGCGTGCCCAAGGTGGGGTTAAAAGGAGGTGCCAAGGAGGGGGAATGGGGGAAGAGAACAAGGGGAGGGGGGGCGGGTTCAAAGGGGGGGTTGAGTACAAGGGTAGGCATCGTGCGGTCAGCGTGTGCGTGCTACAGCTGTGTCTGTAAGCTTACAAGTACGGAATCCAACCCCTTCAGAGCGAGGGGACAATAGGGGGGATGAAAGGGGTAAAGAGATCCCGGGGACGGGGGGGTGAGGGGGGGAGAAAGGCGAGGCGAGGACAAGGTTTAGGCATCGTGCGGTCAGCGCGCGCGTGCCAAAGGTGGGGAGACCGATGGTTTTGCACGTCGGTAGGACCATGGCATGGGGAGGGTGGGAGAGAGCAACGTGGACGCATGGTTTTATCGGGACGCGCATGCACCAGGTGCGGGCCAGGGTGTATGGGGTGATGGGCGGGGGTTGATGCAAGGGGGATGAGTGAGATGGTCACGGAGGGTGTTGATGGGAAAGGAGAAGAGAGTGGCAGAGAGCCCAATGTAGGGCGAGGGCGTCACCCTGCGAAGCACTAGTGAGGGCACCCACCACCCATGCACACAACGTGGCGCACGCAACCCTTGAACTAGAGGTTAGATAGTGTGTTCCCATCCCGTCCCAGTCCTATTTCATGGAGGATGTTAGATAGTGTGTTCCCATCCCGTCCCAGTCCTATTTCATGGAGGATGTTAGATAGTGTGTTCCCATCCCCTTCCAGTCCTATTTCATGGAGGATGTTAGATAGTGTGTTCCCATCCCCTTCCAGTCCTATTTCATGGAGGATGTTAGATAGTGTGTTCCCATCCCCTTCCAGTCCTATTTCATGGAGGATGTTAGATAGTGTGTTCCCATCCCCTTCCAGTCCTATTTCATGGAGGATGTTAGATAGTGTGTTCCCATCCCCTTCCAGTCCTATTTCATGGAGGATGTTAGATAGTGTGTTCCCATCCCGTTCCAGTCCTATTTCATGGAGGATGTTAGATAGTGTGTTCCCATCCCCTTCCAGTCCTATTTCATGGAGGATGTTAGATAGTGTGTTCCCATCCCCTCCCAGTCCTATTTCATGGAGGATGTTAGATAGTGTGTTCCCATCCCGTTCCAGTCCTATTTCATGGAGTATTTACGCTCACATGCCGCAGCCACATGTTCACGAATTAATGCACACCACACACAATCGCTCGCCAGTATGTGCCGCCCTCGCCTCGTCATCCTGTCTACTCTCCACCTCATCATCCTCTGGGCACGCTGAGGGGGACCTCTTGTCTAAACTGGTCGACTTACTAATATCGCGCTTTCTTCCCTCTCGCACCATCTCGCACCCCCTATTGCTCCTATGGCCACCTTCCCCTGCCCCCCTCCCAGGGCGTGCTACTGGTGGGCAAGCCCGGCTGCGGGAAGACGTTGATCGCGCGCGCGCTCTCGGGCGAGACGGATCGTGTTTTCATCCCGCTAGGGGCTCCCGAGTTTGTGGGCAACTACGTGGGCGTGGGCGCGTCGCGCGTGCGCACCCTCTTCAACACCGCCAAGGCCAACGTGCGTACGCATAGTATAGTAATATCAATTAGGATAAGTAATTTATATATGTGGCTAGTGTTTGAATCAAATAGAGAGACGAGGCCTGCCTGTACTTGCTCGTTTTACTGGCGGATTGTTCCAACTGCCTGTTTTTTTCTCAACCCTTTGCAGTTCAATCATGTTGCCGGTCTCATTCCCCTAACATATTCACCTGTGCCTGCACCCTTATGCCGTCGCCTGTGCCCGCACCCTTATGCCGTCGCCTGTGCCTGCACCCTTATGCCGTCGCCTGTGCCCGCACCCTTACGTCCTCGCCTATGCCCGCACACTCATGCCCTCGCCTGTGCCCGCTCTATTGTGCTGTACGATGCCCCCCAGGCCCCCTGCATGGTGTTCATCGACGAGTTTGACGCGATCGCATGCCAGCGCGGCTACTCGGGCGACTCGCGCGCGGACGAACGAGAGAACACGCTCAACCAGTTTCTGGTTGAGATGGACGGGTGAGGGGCCGGTCGCCGGATAGTACTACGGCTCTACTATTAGAAAACCAAGTGACCCTATTTGAATATACTGGTCACTTTTGCGGAGCGTCTTAGTAGGGAGCGTGTGTGGGGCATTCGGTTGGTGATGAGGAGGGGAGGGGAGGAGGGGAGGAGGGGAGGAGGGGAGGAGGGGAGGAGGGGAGGAGGGGAGGAGGGGAGGAGGGGAGGAGGGGAGGAGGGGAGGAGGGAGGAGGGGAGGAGGGAGGAGGGGAGGAGGGGAGGAGGGAGGAGGGGAGGAGGGGAGGAGGGGAGGAGGGGAGGAGGGAGGAGGGGAGGAGGGGAGGAGGGGAGGAGGGGAGGAGGGGAGGGGGGGAGGAGGGGAGGAGGGGAGGATCTGATCACGCACAGCCACTTGTCTCGTCGAGATGGATGGGAGGGTGATGGGATTCCTGCTTATGCCGTCATTCATATCATTCGTGTTACCACACGGCGCTGGTGGACTCATGTATACTAGTGTGGACCACTGCAGCGGATACAAGGGAACACGCTGCACCAGTTTCTGATAAATTCGGGTTGTGTGGGGGGGGGGGGGGGGGGGGGGGGGGGGAGGTAGAGAGGGATGGGTGAGGCATCACAGGTTAGGAGTTGGGCTTAAAGATGGGTGTTGGGAGAGGTAGGTGGTAGTAATCGACGGTTAGGAGTACGGTTTATGCGTAGGCATTTATTATTGGCCGGGCATGAGGGGTTATTGACACCATTCTAAATCTCTTTGGCGTGGAGAAACAGCCATGCCTTGTTATTACCCAACGGGTCTCTTTTATATGCGTGAGGTGTGCAAGTTTTATATGAGTGAGGTGTGCAAGTTTTATATGCGTGAGGTGTGCAAGTTTTATATGAGTGAGGTGTGCAAGTTTTATATGCGTGAGGTGTGCAAGTTTTATATGCGTGAGGTGTGCAAGTTTTATATGCGTGAGGTGTGCAAGTTTTATATGCGTGAGGTGTGCAAGGAAGTGTGTAGTCTTGAAGATCCCCAAACACAACTCACCTGTTCTCCTCCCCCCCCCCATTACGCCTACCCCCCGCTCTTCGCAACCACCACTACCGCCCACTCCTACCAACCAACCACCACTACCACCCATTCCTACAAACCATCCCTGCCAACCACTACTGTCGCCCCCCACAAACACCATCCCAAACTCATCCCCCCCCCCCCCCCTCACACACACAGTTTCTCGGACATGCGGGGCATCACAATCCTGGCAGCCACCAACCGGCCGCACGCGCTGGACGAGGCCATCATGCGGCCAGGGCGGTTTGACCGGGTGATCCGCATCCCCATGCCCACGCGCAAGGGGCGTGAGGAGATCCTCAAGGTGCACGCGCGCAAGTACATCTTCGCCAATGACGTCAAGTGGGAGGAGGTGGGTGCCGGCGCACGTCCTTTAGATGCTTCTCCTTTACGCATCCCGATGCTCACGCCAGCACGCACATCCGCACAGTGAGCGTGGTGTGATGTCATGTCCCGTTGCAATGTGTGACGGACCATGATTTTGTTATGGGGGTGAATCCGGGCTGCAATGCACTGTCTGCGGCCGTTTGCATGTACATCATAGACGAGCTTGAAGTAGGTGGGGGCACACGAGGCATTTTGTGTGTGTTTGTGTGGGGGGGAAACAGAACATTCCAAATCAAGGCAAAATCTTTAGTGCTGCGGCTCGGTTGCTGCATGGTTGGCTGTACAAGACACAGTGGTTTGCAAGTATTACACATGGGGTGCCCTGCTCAGGTGTACCTCGCTCAACTGGTCTTTGCCGCTCGCTGTACATCGGCTAACGAATGCCATGTTTCCGCGTGTACAGTATCGTACATCGGTGAGCGGTCTGTGTTTGTGTCACAGTATTTATGTGGGCCAACTGGTTTTGGGGGGGGCTGCCAAATGGCTTATGTTTGTGCAGACTGGCCGTATCTTTGTCAACTACCATGGTCCGGATTCTCCCGATTTCTGGCCTGCGCTGGTTGTCTCCTTGGTATCTTTGTCGACGGATCCGTGCGCGATGCCTCATGCCATCTGTGTGTGCGAAACCATCCCCACCGCTGCGAATGTGTCTGCGTGCGCGCCAGGTGGCGTACCGCACGACCGGCTTCACGGGCGCGGACCTATCGCTGGTTGTTCTCGAGTCCGTCTTTGACGCGGTGAGTGCAAGTGGCGGCATGCCACGAGTGCGCGTGCGCCGTTTACCCAGCATGTCGTAGCTGAGTCCGTGGATTATGATAGTCTGGTTGTGTCATGGATATTCATGCGTCTCGTGGGTGTTCATGTGGTGCATGTGACAGGGGGTATGGCCCCTTTGGTGAGGCTGTTTCTGATTCATTTGACAGCAAGTGTGATAATAGGATAGTTCTGAAGTCATGCCATGCCGTATGTATTGCCCAATGTCCCAGCGGTGTTTGCTAGACGACAGGCAGTGGTCATCCATACAGAGGAACATCTTTATTCGGATGGAAGTGGCTGTTACGCATCATTTAGCAAGAATGGCTGTGCGTAATAGGGCGCTCGTATGCCAGGCAGTGCGTGGAGGTCGAAACCTGCTTGATCAATAGTAAAGCTCTCATGCTCCTTTCCATTTTTCTGTTTTCTTGCCTTGTTTCACCCATCCTCTCGGACCTGAAGTGATGTTTCTATTTCCCTGCCCTGCCTCCCCTTTCCTCCCCCTCCTCCATGTCCCCCTTCTTCTCCCTCGCCCCCTCGTTTCCCTGGTCCCACCCATGGCATGGTCTCGCCCAACACTATTTCTTCCCTCTCCCCCCTCTCCCCTCTCTCCCCCCTCTCACCCCTCTCACCCCTCTCACCCCTCTCACCCCTCTCACCCCTCTCACCCCTCTCACCCCTCTCACCCCTCTCACCCCTCTCACCCCTCTCACCCCTCTCACCCCTCTCACCCCTCTCACCCCTCTCACCCCTCTCACCCCTCCCCCCCCTCTCACCCCTCTCACCCCTCTGCCCCTCTGCCCCTCTCCCCCTTTCCCCCCTCTCCCCCTCTCCCCCCTCTCCCCCTCTCCCCCCTCTCCCCCCTCTCCCCCCTCTCCCCCTCTCCCCCCTCTCCCCTCTCCCCCCCTCTCCCCCCTCTCCCCCTCTCCCCCCTCTCCCCCCTCTCCCCTCTCCCCCTCCCCCCCTCTCCCCCATCTCCCCCTCTGCCCCCTCTGCCCCCTCTGCCCCCTCTGCCCCCTCTGCCCCCTCTCCCTTTCTTCCTCCCCCCCCACCGTGCGTGCTTGCCCCTCACGTGCTCCGCCCCGCCAGACGTCCAAGTGCCAGTCGGCGGTGCAGCACGAGAACGTGATGTGCGCGCTGGACAAGATCGACATGTCGCGCGGCAGCAACAAGAAGGGGGAGCAGGCACCCACCGAGATGGTGCGTTGGCGGCGGTCGCGGTGTTGGTCTTGGTTGCTGGTGGCAGGAAGGAATCCATGTTATAATAATTACCTATTCAACAGTACGGAATCCATGTTATAATAATTACGTATTCAACAGTACGGAATCCATGTTATAATAGTAGTAATTACCTATTTAACAGTACGGAATCCATGTTATAATAATTACCTATTCAACAGTACGGAATCCATGTGATAATAGTCACCTACTCAACAGTACGGAGTGCATGTTAGAATAACTACCTATTCAACAGTACGGAATGCATGTTATAATAATCACCTATTCAACATCACTGAGGCGCCCACTGAGGGGGTGGGTGATGGTGGGGTGGATGTTGGTTGGTAGCGCCAGCACGGGATTACTGTTGTTATCTTTCATGATCCACCACTGTGGAGGCGCCCACCGAGATGGCGGATTGGGTGGCACTTGACACTGGTTGCTGACAGCAGTACAGGACTGGTGTATGCTTGTTCCATGTTATGGAGGCTACCTGGTTAATTCATTCGTTTTTGTCATTCATTCATTTGTTGGTGGCATGCACGTGGCCGGTGGAAGGACAGTGGGTGTGGTTTCAGTTGGCAGCGAGTCAGCCAAGTACCGATATGCACACATGCAAAGTGCACACATGCAAAGTGCACACATGCAAAGTGCACACATGCAAAGTGCACACGTACACCATATCATGCCACTTTCCCAACCCACTCATAGCTTCTCGACGCTCACATATCTGTCTGCACTCTGCGCCACCTGCGTTGACCCTCCCCATGCCTCCACTCCCATGTCCACCCCCAGCCCTCGGAGAAGGACATTGAGATCCTCGCGACGCACGAGAGCGGCCACGCGCTGCTGGGCGTGCTGGTGCGCGACTACGACCGCCTGAACCGCATCGCCATTGCGCCGCGTGGGCAGGTAACCTTGGGTTGTGGTAGCCTTTGTGGCTGCTGGTGTAGTTGATATGTCCTTGTGCAAATACCAGTAATTGTGCTCTTTTGTGTGTGTGTTTGTGTTGGACTCCCACCGCGACTGCTCTAAATTTTTTTTGCGCCGCGCTGGAAGGTGCTCATTAGGGTTATTGACATGATGTACTGCATGTGTGGCACGGATGCAACTGCTGACGTGCGACTTGATGTTACAGGCCCTGCAGAGTTGGTTGAGTACGTGGGAATGTGGTAGACAAGGCGTATGCATGGCTAGACCTGGGTCTAGCCCCTAACTGTTTAGCCACCAAGACAAGTCCCGAGAAGACCGCCTGCGCTAGGGCGCATGTGCTGTCTGTGGCGGTCCCTACCACCCCTCGGTATCCCTGACCGTTAATCTTGTTCGCTTCTCATTCTTACATCCGGCACTTCCCCATGGTCCGCATCATGCCCTTGCACCCGGCATCTCCCCCCCCGCCCCCCCCTCAACACCCCCCCAACACGCACCCAACTGTCCCCGCAACCAACTTCATTCACCAACTCACGGATGCACCAACCCACCTCCCATCCACCCTCTCCCCCTGTGTGCAGAAATCCGGCTACACCGTCTTCATCCCCCAGGACAGCCACCTGGACAGCGGCATCGTCGACCGCAAGTACTTGTTCAAGCAGATGGTGGTCGCGCTGGGCGGCCGTGTGTCGGAGCAGGTCATGCTGGGGCCGGGGCGCGTGACCGCGGGCGCCGCGGACGACTTCAAGAAGGTTGCTGAGGTCAGTTGCGCCATCACAACCATCGGGCTGCTGATGGCATAATAACCATCACTCTCTGTGTGCAGATGTGTGCGAGAAAGAATGCCCAGTGTGTGCGGAGAACGATAGCAAACACACATGGTCGTGCTGCATTGGGCAAAGGGATGCCGGCCAGTTTACTTGATCTCGTTCTTGATCTTGCTCGTGTGGGGCTCTTTGCCTTTTGGGACTCAAGTGAGCCATCTTTTGGTACTACGTCGTACGCAGCCTTGTGTGTGGATTAAGGACGGTCTCACTGGGGATTTTCCTGCTGTTGTAGCCGCTGGTGCTGCGGCGGCACCAGCGGCAGCGGCTGGTGCTGTTCGCCAAGTGCTCGAGTCGCCGTGCATTTTAAAGTGGTCCAGCACGTTGTACAGACCCAGCTCGTAGAAGTGACCCAGCAGGCTAGGGTGACCCAGTGTATGAACAGGTTAGAGTGACCCAGCAGGTTAGATTGAGCCAGTGTATGAACCGCGGCTCTATGCGTTTTCCTCTCTACTTGGCCGTGGCGTCATTGTTGTCTGTATGGTACTTAGGGGTGCCCCACCTGTCATCAATACCCCCGTCATCAGGCCTCATCATCAACCCACCCATCCTCCACAAATGGCCTTCCCCATGGGGATGGTTCGGGGTGGTTGGTCCTCTAATGACCTCGTGGATGGCGTTGTGTGGATGGTCCTGTGTACGATGCTGCCTGCACATCGATCGCCCCTGCCCCCTCGTCCAGGTGGCGCGCGAGTACGTGATGCGCGCGGGGTACAGCTCCGCGCTGGGCGCCACCTCGTGGAGGGGGGGCATCCCGGGGCACAGCTTCCTGCAGGGCGACTACAAGGTGAGACGAATACTTTTGTGCATTCTATTTCTTTTCCCAGTTTTTCCTCCGATCTTTTTTTTTTCCATTTGTTTTCAGTACATTACTGTGTTTCACCTGCCAGGTTGCCTGTGTGCCCTTTCTCTGTGTGCCTGTTATTCACTGCCTTTTCTAGCCATCTTGTCTGGTCTGGTTCAGGTTTTTGGAAGTCAGCTTGGGGTTTGTTAGTTATGGCTGTGAAGACTGGCCGGGGAGAAGGTGCGGCTTTTTCTGGTGATGTCCCTAGCAGGTTGTGTGCACTCGGTCGGCAATATGTGCCACGTGCTGTTAGTGCCCGGCCTTTTATCCTGCTTGCTCACTAACACAGGTGTACACGGTCTTCTGCATTTTGCAACGGGTGCCGCACGACCCCCCATCCTCCCTTTGGTCCTTTGCCGCTGTCTTGACTCTGGCGCCTGCAGAAGAACCCTGACTCGCCATTCTCGGACGCGCAGAAGGCGCTGATTGAGAGCGAGATCACGGCGGTGAGTGGAGTGGCCAACCGCATGGGTGACAAGGGAGCTGCTTTTGGATAGAAGTGTTGGGAAACTGAGCATGGGTGCCAGTGGAGCCGGTGCAATGTCGCGAAGGCGTGATGCCATGAAACATGATCATTATTTTGCATGGAACGAAAGTCCAACAAACCCATTCGCTGCGTTACGTCGGGTAGAATACCCCCAGGATGCCTTCAAACTGCGCAATCAAGTTGTGCCCCAGTTGACATGGCTTGGTGGGGATGAGGGGGCGGGGGGGGAGGGCGCAGATGCCTGGTCCGGGAACTGTGTAATGACAACCGCCAGCCCGTGTATTCTTTATAGCACTCTGGCTGGATGCATTCTAGGCTGGATGCTGGATGCTGGATGCTGTGTACAACGAATGCACAGACGCTGGGGGATGCTCATGCGTCCCAGCCACATGAGCCCATGCAACCTCACCTGCGTGCATGGGCTGACTCCATGCGCCTGCGCGCGCCTAGCACTGGGGAGGGTTGCCATTTTCGTAGGGTCCTCCTGTTGCTAAGATCTGATCCGACAACATGGTCTTCCATGGATATCCGTCCCGGAACATTGTTTGGCCCTGCTGTGGGGATGGGGCGAAATAACCACATTTTATTTTATTTGACGTTGTGGGCGCCGCGGTAGTTCTTTTCACTATCGTGTTGTTAAGACAAGGACCCCCACGCGCACGTCCGCTGCCCAATCCCATGCCCCCCCTCCCACATGCGATGTGCTTGTCATCTGCCCCTCCTGCCCTATTCCTGCCCTGCAGGTGATCAAGCAGGCGTACCGCGCGGCGCACACGGGCATCTCGCGCAACAAGCACATCATCACCGCGATGGTGGCGGTGCTGAAGCAGAAGCATGTCATGACCGCGCAGGTGGGCACGGGGCCGATGGTTATCGTGTCTTCATTACCCCGTTTGTGTTATCGTGCCGCTTCAGAGCTGGCGATCGCCGCACCTTTGCCCGCCTTGCGGGTAGCACTGTTGGATATGGCCCTCGCGGTGACTTGATTGTGGGTGCGTGAATGATGATGTTGCTGCGAGCAGGGACCCGTGTGGTTGGTTCCTCTTCGACGCCTTACCGCCTTATCCTCTTTCTGCTTCCATTTTCTATGATGTCGCCTCCTGTGCTCCCACTCTGGTTCGTGTCATGGCAACATGCATCCCCAGTGCATGCCCCTTCCGTGTGTAGGTCGCACTTATGTGGCCAGCTCATCCCCCTCCCATCCCGCACATATGCCCACACCTGTCCCACACTTAAGCACCCTTCCTTCCATGTCCACTCATGCTTGCACCGCACAATAGATACTGTCATCCATCACCAATACCCCCGCATCAGACCGTTGTCACCCCATAATGACCTTTATCACGCCCACTCACCCACCCACCCAACCGACCGACCGACCGACCGACCGACCGACCGACCGACCGACCGACCGACCGACCGACCGACCGACCGACCGACCGACCGACCGACCGACCGACCGACCGACCGACCGACCGACCGACCGACCGACCGACCGACCGACCGACCCGACCGACCGACCGACCGACCGACCGACCGACCGACCGACCGACCGACCGACCGACCGACGACCGACCGACCGACCGACGACCGACCGACCGACCCCCCACCCACCACCCACCCACCCACCCACCACCCACCCACCCACCCACCCACCCACCCACCACCCACCCACCCACCCACCCACCCACCCACCCACCCACCCACCCACCCACCCACCCACCCACCCACCCACCCACCCACCCACCCACCCACCCACCCACCCACCCACCCACCCACCCACCCACCCACCCACCCACCCACCCACCCACCCACCCACCCACCACCCACCCACCCACCCACCCCCCCCCCCCCCCCCCCCCCCCCCCCCCCCCCCCCCCACACACACACACACTCACACACACTCACATAATGACCATTCCCTAACCGCCCGCAGGAGATCATCGACATCGTGGACAAGAACAAGGGCGTCTACTTCCGGGAGAATGAGGAGATCGAGATCAACCTGGAGGAGGAGGTGAGCGCCCTGGCGACGCCCTGGGTGCCATGTTCGCCCACCCACTGGCAGCGGTGGGCTTGAAGACGAAGCCATGCAGAGTAAACAAGCAGATCAGCCATGCGGATGAACCAGGCAAAGGGGCCATGCAGAGCTCATCACTACCGTAGTGCGTGTCCACAAGTCAGCTGTTGTCGTTTTCCCAAACGCCTCTGCCGTCACAACTTCGGACAATTGCAGGTGCATGCTGATACAGCGCACTGGGCACATGTGCGGGCAATTGCTATCCAGAGAAGGGCGGGAGGTCAATTGCCTCTATTCGCTGGGTTGTGACCTCAGGGGATGGTGCCTGTTGGTGCTAAGCAGCGCCGATGGTTGTCGTAGCACGCCTTTCCAGGCGCAAGTAGACTGTGTTTTAATTCTTGCTGCTGGGAGACCGCTCCTCATGCCTAGGGTGCATCATTTGCTCATAGCCACCTCCCTGCCTCGGGTGGTATTTCATTCTTTCCCTGGCCCTTCCTGTTGCCTCGTCCCTGGCTCAGGCCCAGCTGTTTGGTCCTGCAGCGCAAGCCCGAGGTTAACTGTCTTCAACTTTTGCTGCTGGCCAACCACCCCTCGTTCCTAACATGCTTTATTTGCTTGTCACCTCTTCCCTGGCCCTGCTTTTTGCCTACTCCCTTTCCCTGCTCGCGTTTGTCTTTGGTTGCAGCGCAAGCACCCGATCCACCGGATGGTGGACATTGACATCCCCAAGGGAGAGCAGGCGCTGTGCAGGACCGACGAGCTTCTCAAGGAGCTGGCTGCGGGCCGTTCATGAGCACTCGAGCAATTACTTAGCCTGTTCATGAGCACGCAAATGCGTACTCACGTTACTCGTGTGCATGGGCGGAGCTTGCCAGGTGCGGAGGTGTCTCCTGTGATTGTTCGGGATGCCCCATCAGGTCATCAATAAATAAATGCATGAGACTTGTGCTCCAGTTGGGGAGTCACGGAGTATTAACCCCGACGGATGGGTGGATGGAAGGAGGCATACCGTCCTACCGGTTCTATTCTATCTAGAGACAATACCATCGAATCCCGATGCAGGCCAGGTAACGTGAAGCGCCAGGCCCTAGCGGTCGAGATCGTCATCAATAAAGCTTTCGTTTCACTTTATCCTTGCATTAATTAATCAATGAATTGATTTACTAACCCGTGTTTTTTTACAACGCGATGTATCGCGTTGTAGGGTTAGAACGCGATGTATCGCGTTGTAATCTGACATGTGGCAGACATAGTAGATACGAGATTTTCGGTCTGAAACTCGGTGGACGGCCTCCTTACATCCCGTAGAACTCAAGAAAAAATCCTGGTATTTTTTGTCTTTTGTGACAGCTGCAAACAAATATTAATTAATTAATTAATTAATTATCAACATCACTCCGTTGGGAGTAAATGTAGCACATATCCCTGAGAAGGGGCATATGGCTTTTAATACATTCTAGGCTACTTCGTGCAAGGGTGGGAATGCATGTAAGCTACCCCTGCTCTAGGTGCACCAGGGCACCTGCACCCTCATGCATGGTCTATCACGCTATGCCCCGTTAAGGGGGAGCATGCCATGTGGGGGAAGATCATCATGGCTATACGAGAGCTAGGGCATGGCTTCTCAGCAGGGAGGGACTCCCTGCATGGGCACTGCATAATTAAATAAAGCTAGGCATCATCTGGAGGGTGGCTCATCATAGGCACACATGTACATGACTAAAAAGGCTAGGCCTCAGCTGGTATAGTGCCTGTAGTAGGCGGGCATGTACAAGGCCACTGTCTAACTATTCTACACTACTGCTGCTGTATTCCCCTAGGCTGGGGCTGGAGTCGCTGGGGCCGCGGTGGTCGAGGGGGTCGCGTGCCAGGGCTTGTGGCCGACGTAGATGGCCGCCCCCTTCCAGTACACCGGCTGGCCCGCCTTGGCCGGTCTACCGGAGCTGTCCAGAGGTAGGTCGGCCATAGAGCTCTCCCGTCGCCGTTGTTGCTGTGCCAGGGTCACTTGAGTCGTCGTCCACGGTGAAGTGAGTCTTCTCGAGCCGCTTGCAAGCGGCGTCTGAGAAACGAAATCTTGTCCGCTGGGCTCTCAAAGATGAGAAGAAGCGGAGGCGCCCCTGCCTTACCCCGCGCGCGGGGGAGGCGGTGGGCGGTCAGCTTGATCTCACCAAGAAGGCCCATGCGTGCAATGATTTTGCTCTCAAACGCACGTGCAAGCTTCTCGGAATTCTCACCTTCTTCCATGTCGAAGTTCTTGAGTATGGCATTGAGGCTGCGCTTGGCGAGCTCGGCCTCCTCGCGGAGGTCAAGCGTCTGCCGCTGGAGCTGGGCTGCGACGGCGGATCGAGGTGGTGGAGGTGGTATGTTGCTTAAGCATGTCCGCCCAGGTCGTGATGGGAGGAGCATCGCCGGCCAGGCCAGCCGGGGCTGGCTTGGCGGCAATGTCCTTCACTGCCTGGGCGGTGAGGCCTGCTGTGTTCTGCAAAACCTCGATAGCGATTGCATTATCCTTGAGGAGCTGGTCGATGTCGCGGAGCTGGGCGGTGATGGAGTCGGTGGAGGCGGATGGGGGGGGGGGGGGGGAGGCGAGGAGGGTGGCGGTGGCGGTGGGGATGGTGGGAAGCTCAGCAGCCAGCGTGCCTCCAATTGCCGCCACATCTGCGGCAAGGGGGGTCACGTGCTGCTCGAAAGCTTCCTTGAGGAGGGTGCGGATGCCGGTGTCTTCGGTGGGAAAGGTGGGGGGGGCGGTGGGGAAGCCCAGATCGCGGTTTTGGAGCGTCCAAGGAGGGAGCAGAGGGCGAAGCGTTGGAGCTTGGGGCGATTCATGCGGTGAATGATTGGGAGAGCCTCGGCGGGGTCGGCAAGACTGCCATTACCAGGCCAGCGGAGCCGCGGTTGTGGGACGTGAGGTGCACGCACAGGGCTAGAAGCGAGGCGTGCGTGCCGAAAAACACGTCGTCCATGAAGTATCCTGGGCTGCGTCTCCAGTAGCTGGAGGCGTTGATGTCAAAGGCGATTTCTTCCCAGGGCGGCTCATGAGCAGAGCGACTGCGCTTAGGTTCAGGCGATACAGATGGCGAGGCATGCCCGGAGGGCTGGGCGAGCACCAGTGCACGACTAGTGTCACCGTCGCCGTCTAGCTAGGCCGGGGGGCCGGCGAAGCTGCAGCCGGAGCGGCAGACGTATTTTCATTGCCGAGCGCTGTAGATAGAATAGACCGGTAGGACTGTTTGCACCCATCCATCCATCCATCGGGGTTAATGCTCCGTGACTCCCCATGCAACGGGAGCACGAGTCTAATTAATTAATTAGACTCGCCGAGCGCAGCCGCCAGGCTGCGTTGCGTCGAGAGGCGTTTGCTCATCGTATATTGCGTAATAGCTTCGGAAAATTATATCAGCAGTGTGCGTCGTAGAAAGACGCATCGATTGTGATATTCACGGCTGAATTCGGTTGTCGGCAAACGTGAAAGTTATGAGCTCCGCCGTCAGCCATGGCTACCTCGTGGCTCGTGGCTCGTGGCTCGTGCAAACAAATATGTACTGGTCACTGAAATCAGGCATTTTTGCGGGACGAAGGTGAAGACGACGGCGATGGCGGCAGGTAGATCTCGCCAGTTTTCGCGCGAATTTCAGTGGCTGTTGGGCGTGGCACGAACATGATGATGCGTTCAAAGGTTAATAATTAGGTTTCTACGAGTTTGTTGAGGTACTGCTGGGGGCAAAGGAAACGTAGTTTTTTCCAGCTTCTCACCCAACTTTCATGTGGAAACCCTGGAAACCGGCATACATATTATTACGGCAAGACTCGGGTCTGCATGCTGCGGCACCATGCTTGGTATTTCCATGGTGTTTCGACTTCTCAACACATGTTTATTCATTCCGAACGCCCGGACTCTCGGCTAATAAACCGAGATTTGTGCATACTTTTATTGGGTAGCTCCGGGCATGATGGTGCCTGCAAATAGCGTAAGGCGTGACCATGGCTATTGCTACCGTATGCTGTATTTTCCTGGAAATGGCCTCTGCCACCGGCTCAATAGTGCTTGCAGGCGTAAGTATACCGTGTTTATACCGAGTTTCTGCCAGTTTTCCACTTATTTCTACCGACCTCCGCCCAGCCTCTCTAAGAACGCCTTCCTACTCGACGTTGCTTGCATGTCAGCCATAGCAGGTTGCAGTTGTGCAGTATTTAGGTGCTGTATACGTCGTCATGCCGTGCATATATCGTGAGGATTGGATGTTGATGGTTTATACTGCGTTGATTGTGCAAGAAGATCAGCTAGGTGCCCATAATCATGGTGTATACTGATCATGTGTTGTTAGCATCTTGCCACCGGCCATTTGCTAGCATGCATTCCAGCGTCATCTTTGCCTGCATGTAAGCTCATGGATCACTCAACCTATCCAAGCCTTGCATTACACGTGCCTCTTTCTTTCAGTATTGCACGCGTTATGTCCAGAATGAAAGCCCAGCACCTCCGTTCCCACGAGGCATGTGCTCAACACGTTGTGAGAGTGGATGATGCTTTGGCTATGGCTGCCTGATTCAGTCATATAAGGTCATCCAGTCATGATGTTTGATGCATATATGTTTGATGCTGAGTAACTTATACAACACCTATTTTCAACAATTTTCAAGACCCTCCAAGCTCATTATGGCTCCGTTTATGGGGCTCGTGTCGTTGCGTCATGTTGTGAAGGGCTCTCATTTTTCCCACTGCGTTGTACCGCGTTGTGTTTGTGATGCTGATGAAAAATAGCTCCAGTGGCCCAATGGGTTATGGGCCTGGGCTTTGTTCCACATGCAGAGCCTGCATATGTTGCCCATAGCTCGTGCAAGAAGCCAGATTTTTTTCATGAACCATATTTGTGAATATAAGCACATGACTTGTGACCTAGGGTCAACAAATCGCGGTCATGGTCAGACCCCCCTAGTTAGCGACTGCCAGCAGTGCCCACGCCCCACAGGGATCGATCGTGGCGTTGGCGCCGAGCGCAGCAGCATAATCAAGAAACTTGGCGGGCCGGGGTACGTAGCCCCCTCAAGGCTACATATGCAAGTCCTCGAAGAACTTCTGGCGTTCCAACTGGGGTATAGACCACAATGGGGGGCGTAACCCACCCCAACCACGCACCCCAACCGTGAGGTGGTGTTTAGTATAGACCGCCCCTCAGTCAGCTGAGGTGAAATGTGCCACCATAAGGCGTGGGGTTAGAAACTTCAGTGTGCTGAGGCCTGAGGCTGGTGAGCTGCCAGCAGCGAAAGCAAACAAAAGGCCAACGCCACCTTGGCCTGGCGGGTCAGTGTCCCATAGCTGCCAGCAAAGTAAAAACGCCAACCGCCTGCCAGGCAATCAGTGAGCACCCCGGACCGTGCCAGAAGGCACCGTGCGACGATGCTCCTGCACGCCCGCTAGAATAGCGCTACTGCAGTACGTATAAACCATCAACATCCAATCCTCACGATATATGCACGGCTTGACGACGTATTAATTAATTAATTAATTATCAACATCACTTCGTTGGGAGTAGATGTAGCACATAGCCCTGAGAAGGGGCATATGGCTTTTAATACATTCTAGGCCACTTCATGCAAGGGTGGGAATGTAAGCTACCCCTGCTCTAGGTGCACCAGGGCACCCGCACCCTCATGGTCTATCACGCTATGCCCGGGTAAGGGGGGAGCATGCCTGTGAGGGGGAAGATCATCATGGCTATACAAAAACTAGAGTGTGGCATCTCAGCAGAGAGCAGCTCTCTGCATGGGCACAGCATTACTAAATAAAACTAGGCATCGTCAAGGAAGCTTTCGAGCAGCACGTGACCCCTCTTGCCGCAGATCAGAGTGCAATCGTACGTTATACGCGTTATACGGTCACGGTGGAGTATAATGTATAATACGGTATAATACGGTATAATACGGTATTATACGTTTTCGTACGGACACACTCAGAATACTCTGATTTTACACATTTTAAGACACCCACCATCAATCCACATGTTTTTAACAATGTTTTGGACATAATCCAAGGTTGCCCTACCCTCGGCTATACTCTATACGGTGGATATTGTGGACACGATCGATATATTGCATGTAATACTGAGAATGTAAACGTGCGCATGCATAATTGTGTGTATGTGTATAACTGTATATATGTGGCTTTATATTGGTTATGTTTACTTGGGTGCCTTCACTTTGATGCAAGTAATTATATATGGTAAAAAGGCCAGCAATAACTAGGGGACCGTGCAGTGGGCCAGCAAGGGGCCAACATGTTAAACATGGCTAAACAGGTGGGGATGTGATAATAAGTAACTCACATATTCTCACCTTCCATACAACAACCTTGTTTTCCAGCAGGCTGAAGAGCATGACAGGCGTCTATGAGCTCGCCAGCTCCTTGCAACGGTGATGCCGCTCCCAGGCAGCTAGGGTCCTTGACTACGCAATATAGAATGTCTACCGTGTGAAAACCTCCATACAGGAAGCGTAGCAAAGCCAGATAACTGCCCGATCAATTCTGGGTAGCTTTAGGAAGCATGGCATACGCAGCGTAAGGAAAACCATTGAAAGCTGCGGAAAATCTGATAGCACAACTGCAACAAGTGGAGAACAAAATAGCAAGAAAAACCCAGAAACGGCGCAAAAAGTTTCATGCCAGGTTCATTAAGAGCGCAAACAGACTGGGCGGTGACATGCGGCAAATCAACGTACCACGGCCGGCATTATTTCCTACCCAGGCGCGCAAGAAAAGCCAGCCAGCCATGGATGGATTAACCGCGGATCGCGCAGGCCTGAACGAAATCATTTTAGAAATGACAGGAAATGGCCGCAGATCGAAGATGCTTAGGTTATTTTCATGGTGTCCGTTACTAAACGGCTCTTGCTGCATCAAAATAACCCACGAATATCGAGTTCTACCGTCGCAGGCACACATGCTAGATTATTCATCGCGGCCAAATTGTTGGATGAGACCCCCGTGCAAATCTGTACCAACAAAGGCAGCGAATTTGCAAATAGTGCAGATCTTGCTATGAAACATCATAATAGAACATCACTTTTAACCATCGGCTTAATTTTTTCGCCTGTCGCCCGCCGGATTAGCCATATTTTAACGGAACGCACGTCGCCATGGCCACCTCCGCACGGTGCGCGCACTGTGCACCACAATTTCAAAATAAGATCGCGTCGAATTGTGAAAGTTCAGACGGGTCAGTACTTAGTAGAGATACGAAATCTGTTGCTTCAAATCGTTGCCCTGTCGTTCTGGCATCCTAGCCGCGCAAAACGTAAAAAAAACGCGGAAAACACGGCATTATACGGTATAATACGGTATAATACGTCATTATGCGCTAAAACGTATTACGTATGAAAAATCATACGCTCAAAGCCAGCGTATTACGTATTATACCGTATTATACCGTATTATACGGCGTATGATTGCACTCTGCCGCAGATGTGGCGGCAATTGGCGGCACGCTGGCTGCTGAGCTCCCCACCATCCCCACCGCCACCGCCACCCTCCTCGCCTCCACCCCCCCCCCCCCTCCGCCTCCACCGACTCCATCACCGCCCCGGCCAGCTCCGCGACATCGACCAGCGCCTCAAGGATAATGCAATCGCTATCGAGGTCTTGCAGAACACAGCAGGCCTCACCGCCCAGGCAGTGAAGGACATTGCCGCCAAGCCAGCCCCGGCTGGCCTGGCCGGCGATGCTCCTCCCATCACGACCTGGGCGGACATGCTTAAGCAACATACCACCTCCACCACCTCCGCCGTCGCAGCCCAGCTCCAGCGGCAGACGCTTGACCTCCGCGAGGAGGCTGAGCTCGCCAAGCGCAGCCTCAACGCCATACTCAAGAACTTCGACATGGAAGAAGGTGAGAATTCCGAGAAGCTTGCACGTGCGTTTGAGAGCAAAATCCTTGCACGCATGGGCCTTCTTGGTGAGATCAAGCTGACCGCCCACCGCCTCCCCCGCGCGCGGGGTAAGGCAGGGGCGCCTCGATCCGCTTCTTCTCATCTTTGATAGCCCAGCGGACAAGATTTCGTTCCTCAGACGCCGCAAGCGGCTCGAGAATACTCACTTCACCGTGGACGACGACTTGACCCTGGCACAGCAACAACGGCGACGGGAGCTATGGCCGACCTACCTCCAGCTCCGGCAGACCAAGGCGGGCCAGCCGGTGTACTGGAAGGGGGCGCCGGGCCATCTACGTCGGCCACAAGCCCTAGCTTTTGTATAGCTGTGCTGATCTTCCCCACCTATGACAGGCTCCCCTTAGCTGCTGGGTGTTGCCTGAAACTCTGGGTGGTGCAGGTGCCCTAGTGCACCTAGAGCAAGTGTTGTTTACATTCCCACCCTTGCACAGGAAGTAGCTTAGAATGTATGATAGGCCATATGCCCCTTCTCTGGGCTATGTGCTACATATACTCCCAACGGAGTTATGTTACAATTCAATTCAATTCAATTCAATCGTCTGGAGTGTGGCACATCATAGGCACACATGTACATGGTTAAATAATATGCTCGTGGCTCAGCTGGTATAGTGCCTGTAGGAGTTCTGATCATGTACATGATCAGAATGTACATGGCCACGGGCTATCTATTCTACACTACTACTGCTGTATTCCCCTAAGCTGGGGCGTCTGGAGTCGCTGGGGCCGCGGGGGTCGCATGCCAGGGCTTGTGGCCGACGTAGATGGCCGCCCCCTTCCAGTACACCGGCTGCCCCGCCTTGGTCTGCCGGAGCTGGAGGTAGGTCGGCCATAGCTCCCGTCGCCGTTGTTGCTGCGCCAGGGTCAAGTCGTCATCAAGGGTGAAGAGAGTCTTCTCGAGCCGCTTGCGGCGTCTGAGAAAGGAAATCTTGTCCGCCGGGGTCTTAAAGGTGAGAAGGAGCGGGGGCGACGTATACACTGGCACCCAAATACTGCACAACTGCAACCTGCTATGGCTGACATGCAAGCAACGTCGAGTAGGATAGCGTTCTTAGAGAGGCTGGGCAGAGGTCGGTAGAAATAAGTGGAAAACTGGCAGAAACTCGGTAGAAACACGATATACTTACGCCTGCAAGCACTATTGAGCCGGTGGCAGAGGCCATTTCCAGGCCCCCATGGATGATGCTTTCAGTATTTAGCCACGCCCTGCCTACAATGGGACCGTCCCATGGATGATGCATTAAGAATTTAGCCATGCTATTCTGATTTGGCACGCCGCAAAGGTGAAAACCATTTGCGTTCAGTGCCGGTCCGCGGAAAACGCGGAAAACGCCATGCTATGCCTATGCAGGGAGTTACTCTCTGCTGAGATGCCATGTGTACACCAGCTATAGCCTAGCCACATACCTTCCACCCCATATGTCATGCAGGCCTTCTAGGCCCTCTCCTCAAGCCGCCCCCCTGGGTGCCTGTGCTTGTTAAGGAGGCATGAACCATCATGGCGGTGCAGGTGCACCTTGTGCACCCAGATCAGGTGATAGTTGTACATCCTCCACCTGCAGGTTGTCGACCTGATTGTACATTACAAACCCATAGATGCCCCTTTCCCAGGGCTATGTGTTACATATGCTCCCAACGGAGCTATGATTTAAATTAATTTATTAATTAATTTCCAGGAAAATACAGCATACCGTAGCAATAGCCACGGTCACGCCTTCCGCTATTTGCAGGCGCCATCATGCCGGGCGCCTCCACTGCCACCGGCCTCCACCTCCACCGCCACCCTCAAGGCCCAGCTTCTCGACATCGACCAACGCCTAAAGGACACCGCCATAGCCATCGAGTGCATGCAGAACACCGCCGGCATCACCGCCCAGGCGGTGAGGGATATCGCCACCAAGCCGGCACCTGCTGGCCCGGCCGGTGATGCTCCCTCCACCTGGGCGGACTTGCTTAAGCACGGCACCACGCCACCTCCACGTACCACCTCCACCATCGCGGCACAGCTTAAACAACAAGCCCTCGACCTCCGCGAGGAGGCCGACCGCACCCAGCGCAGCCACAACGTCATAGTCAAGAACTTCGACCAGCTGGCAGGTGAGGACTCGACGACTCTTCTTACGGCATTTAAGCGCGACATTCTTGCCCCCATGCACATAGCTGGTGAGCTGCGCATGTCGGCTGTTAATCGCCTCCCCCGCGCGCGGGGTAAGGCTGGCCCGGCACCCGTGCTCCTCACCTTTAAGTACATGGCGGACAAGGTGTTGTTTCTAGCTTAAAAACCGCAAGAAGCTCTCGAGGACTCACTTCATGTGGGACGACGACCTGACCCTGGCCCAGCAACAACGAAGACGCGAGCTATGGCCGACCTACCTCCAGATACGGCAAAGCGCAGGGGGGAAACCGGTATACTGGAGGGGGGACGTCACCCACGTCGACCACAAGCCTTGGCAGGCACCCCCAGTCTAGGGAATATAGCAGTAGTGTAGATTTAAGGCTAGCCTACCACGCGGCCCCAGCGCATGTGCGCCCATAATGGCCATGGATGATGCATTTCAGAATTTAGCCACGCCATGCCGTATCACGGGACCCCCATGGATGTTGCACCAAGAATTTAGCCATGCTATGCCTATGCAGAGAGATGCTCTCTGTCGAGAAGCCATGTCCTAGCTCTTGTATAGCCATGATGATCTCCCCCCACATAACATACTCCCCCTTAGCTGGGCATAGTGTGAAGATTATGAGGGTGCAGGTGCCCTGGTGCACCTAGAGCAAGGGTAGCTTACATTCCCACCCTTGCAGGAAGTAGCCCAGAATGTATTAAAAGCCATATACCCCTTCTCAGGGATATGTGCTACATGTACTCCCAACGGAGTTATGTTTCTAATTAATTAATTAATCATGCCCGGAGCTACCCAATATAAAAGTCTGCACAAATCTCGGTTTAGCCGAGAGTCCGGGCGTTCGGAATGAATAAACATGTGTTAAGAAGTCGAAACACCATGCAGAAATACCAAGCATGGTGCCGCAGCAGACCCGAGTCTTGCCGTAATAATATGTATGCCGGTTTCCAGGGTTTCCGCATGAAAGTTGGGTGAGAAGCTGGAAAAAAACTACGTTTCCTTTGCCCCAGTACCTCAACAAACTCGTAGAAACCTAATTATCAACCTTTGAACGCGCGTCATCATGGTCGTGCCACCCAACAGCCACTGAAATTCGCGCAAAAACTGGCGAGATCTACCTGCCGTCGTCTTCACCTTCGTCCCGCGAAAATGCCTGATTTCAGTGGTACATATTTGTTTGCAGTTGTCACAAAAAAAATACCAAAAATACCAGGATTTTTTCTTTAATTCTATGAGATGTTTCTGACCTGTGTTGAAAGTTTCAGACCAAAAATCGCATGTTTAATAGGTTTGCCACGTGTCAGATTACAACGCGATACATCGCGTTCTAACCCTACAACGCGATGTATCGCGTTGTAAAAAAACACGGGTTACTCAGTCAATAGTACCAAGTTTCTTTACTTGTATACATTACAACACTCTACCAAAGTACAACCGGCACTGAACTACCCATGGCATAATAAACTCTTCTATGTACAAAGACATGGGTATATCACCAGATGCGCACGGCACACCCTGTTCAGAACTGCATGAAAATGTCCCGCAGGTTCCAGCTGCCGGCAGGTTACATGCTGCTGCCTACTCACTTTGACACTACATAACAGGCGACGGAATAACACGCCTGGGAAGTAATACCAGCGGCAGCAGCAACGGGAAGGAAGAAACATTTTGAACTCGAAAACTCCAAAACACCAGTCCAAACGAATGCCAGTGGATAAACTCTCGCCTCACAAACCGGAACTCGCTTCCAAGCCAGCGCTGCCAGGTGCGCACTTGTGCCTCATCAAAGGGTGCATGTCTGATTGTTGAAGGCGCCGAACATCTTATACATGCTGGTTTGTGAATATCAATGAGAGAACCAGATGCATGTGCTGGTTGTATGATTTGTGTCGATGAGACTATCACACGCGGGGCATGCCGAGGATCCGTATCGGAGGAGTCCTGCTGGACCCGTGATCGTCTCATTGGCATGGCCTGGTGACATGCTGCATAGCATGCTCCCTAGTCTGCTGGCCGCGTTCACCTCGTGGCTAATGCGCCGGCAGCAGGGCGGGCGTCATCTGCGAGAACATGAGCAACACCAGGCACCAGCTGAGCGCAAACAGGCCACGCTGGAGCAGCGCCTCGGCATCCCCTGACAACACCAGCGGGCGTGCCATCGCAGCACCGCCGCTGCTGCCCACCGCCCCGACGCCATCCCGGTACCCACCATACGGGGTACCTCCCAACCCAGAAGACGAGGGAGACGGTGAGGACACGAACCGGCCTGCAAACACGCTTGTCCGCAGCCTCGATCGGAACATCTCCGCCAGTGCCGCCACCAGCGACCGCACCGCCTGCGCGCTAACCACGCCCGCCACATCACACACCAGCGAGCGGTTGGCCGGGACCCTGGCCACGCGCACCAGGTCGGCGATCCAGCCCGGAGGCTCGTCTAGCGAGCATGCCGCCGCGACGGTGCCCCCGCCGCCGCCACAAGGCGGGCACAGGTGGCCCCAGCTGGCGAGAGACGCCGGGCCGTGGGCAGGAACCACGGGCGCACCCTGGCCAGGGTGGTCCTGGGAGTCCGCATGGCTCGCTCGGCACGCAGGCTTCACGGGGGTCATGAAGGAGCAGGGGGAGGGGGGGCCCTCGCCACCACCGCCACCACAGTCATCGCGAGTGTAAAGGTGTGGGGGGGATCCAAAGGAAGACGCTGGGGTGGACGCGGCAGTGGTGGATGGTGCGGCCAGGGACGCATCGATGGCGATGCGGGAGAGTATTGGCGTGGTGGTGCCGAATACATGTGAACTTGGCGTTGCCGCGCTGGCGCAATCATGATGATGATGGTGATGATGGGGTCGCTCTGCTGCCATACCGCTCGCGACGCGCACGTACGAGGAGACTGCCTCGTTGCACATGGTGGCCATGAGGTCACGCACGACGGGGCGATGTGCTGGCTTGGCCACGCTGGTCAGTATCTCATCGTACGGGTTTATGCTGGCGGTCTTGTCCACATACACACTGACCAGGTTAACCACGAACGTCGTCACGCACTCGCGCACGAGCTGCCGGCCCTTGTCAGAGCCAACGTATAGCAGGATGGTGTCAAGCACAGTCTGATTCTGGGGAATGTCACCGCTAGTGGCGGTGGCCCCGCCGCCGCCCTCGCGCTTATCCTGGCGACCGCGCGTCTGAGCGTCCATGTACGAGTTGATCCCCTCGCGCAGCACGCGAGTCATGATCACCGAGACAAAGCTGGCGCCGCGCTTGGAGATCAGCTTGTCCATGATGCGGTCAATGATCCCAGGGGGAGCAGCACAGGACCCTGCGGGCGTGGAGCTGGCGGCGCAGTTGACGTCGAGACCCACGCACGCGCCCTTGACGACCGAGGACGTGAGCTTGACCAGCAGCTCCTGCGTGTCGGCGTGGCCGGCGGCTTTGATCAGCTGGCGGAGACTACCGGGGAGCGCTCCGCTGTCGCTTCTTAAATAGGACTCCAAATCGTCCGTGATGGTCTGAGCGATCCGGCTGGTCGAGGACAAGGCCCCATTCAGGGAAGATAACGTGTCGCAAAACTTGTATAGAGACTCCACGGAGTCCTCCACGGATTTCTGAGCTCGCTTCAAAACCCCCGACTTGTAGATTTGGTAGGCGACCAACGACAGCACGGTCGTTGAGCCGACGGTGATGGCGACCTTGGTCTTCAATGAGCGAGTCATTTGTTTTTAAATTCTGCCAAATTAAACCCCGCTAGCTTCCAACGGCCACAGATCAGCGGCCGGCTGTCCGCCGAACGGCGAATTCGACCTGATCGTAATATCTGCAAATTTTGCTAATTTCCTTCGGCATCCATGTATGCATATCCCTTGGATTTTAACCACGTAGAATGAACGAATTTACCGAAATCCCGCCCTTTCATTTCGGCATGTCTAAATCAGGCCTTAAGCTTCCTCGTCCTTCGAATTACCTACGCTCGAAAACAGAACAAGCGAGCCACGCGCTGGATATTGCCTGCCGTGTGCGGGTCTCAAACCCCTAAAATTTTACAGGGCTTAAACGCCCATGTCATCAAAATTTCAGCGGTATCTCTGCCTCTTGGAATTTTAATGGGCACCGCTCGTGCGTCTTGGAGTCAAGTTGCATTTCGGTGATTAGGCTGCGTACTGTAGCGGGCTAGCGGCGCCCTACATAGCGGCTATAACAGTCCAATCGTCCGAGGCTCCGAGCCATCCATCAGACCATTACGGTTTAAGTCGGTAACACAGTCTGAGTCACGTTATTGCACGGAAACCTCCCTGGGACGTGGTTCGCGTTAAGCTTGCCGTACAACGTGCAGCTGTTGTCGACTTGTTGTGTTGACTTGTTGTTGATTCCAACGCCAAACCCCACACCACGATCCGATATACTAAATATATTCCGGCCCTTGGCCGTTATAGACGCTCTGCTGCAGTTGTGTGCCACGGCCACTACAGATTCTCTGCTGCCCATGTGCGGCGTGGGACACAACAACAACAACAACAACAACAACAACAACAACAATAACGCAGTCCAAATCTAACCAACGACAACAACAGATCCATCGTATCGGACCCTCGAATCCATCACAGGCATTGGCAACTTGGCAGTTGGCACACCCTATTCCGCTCGCTTACTCTCCCAACGTTTTACGACCGTCAGATGGGTGAATCTGACGGACGGACGGACAGGTACACCCGAGAACCGCACAGATGTAGCCGAAATCCGCACAGATGTAGCCGAAATCCGCACAGATGTAGCCGAAAAACCGCACAGATGTAGCCGAAAACCGCACAGATGTAGCCGAAAAACCGCACAGATGTAGCCGAATAGCCTTGTCCAGTGGAAGTGGAGGCCAAGGAGGCTCGCAGTCCTCCCAGAGCCCTGTCCAGTGGCCCGACATGCTGCATGCTGCATGCTGTCGAATCGCCTGGATGAGTACCGCACATGCTACATGGACCGGCTTGCTGCGGCGCGCCAGGAGGATTTGGAGCCGTCGGATGGGGAGGAGTTGCCCCAACGCAAGGGGCGACGAAAAAACGGGAATAAATAGGGCGCACACCGTACGTTATGCAGGTGATGTTGTCGGGCGTAATGTACGAGAACTACTGGTCTTGAAATAAAACTTGCGTCCCGGTAGGCCGCCGGCCGGACTGGTCCACTCTGTACGTTTTAGTGTTTGCTAGCGTCCGCAGGTTGCCGGCCGGACTGGTAGTGTTTGCTAACATCCCAAATGTGTCACAATCAAACATCATAGACAACAACATTCAATCGATCGATGATAACGCAGTCCAAATCAACCAACAACAACAACAACAACAACAACAACAACTGTTGTTTGCGGCGCGGGATCCAACTGGCTGACTGACTGATATACCACGTGTTGTCGGTTATATGGAAACAACAACAACATCCATTTCCCCGGAAAGATACGAGTCAGACGAGGTGTTGTTGTTGTTGTAGTCGTAGTAGTAGTAGTTGTTGTTGTGTCACGGTGCGGGGTTGCAGCTAGAGGTAGTTGACAGGAGGCTTGACAGGAGCAGTGCTCCCATCAGCTGTTCCCATCAGCTGCTATCTACAGTGCCGTAAGCGGAACCGCCCACACAGGAGCAGTGCTGACTGCTGAACTGCTGAGCCTGAAATGCCCGAGGACGGAGGAGTTAGATATCCTGCAGAGGGGAGTTGAGGGAGTATTTAATATTAACCTTTCAAACGAATAAATATACGAATAATGATCTCTATACAAAAAAATGGTATATGTTTGGATAGAAATCATAGAATATCAGTCTATCTGCTAATATAAATATGTTTAAATATTAATATGATTTTTAATATGTAGAGATAGTCGTTGAGCTCATCATTGGGAATTTACAACATGATTCACTTATGGATAATATAATCACCTAAGCATATTATATTCACAATATACCCATATCTTTGTTTTAAACCTGAAATTGCAGTTTCGGGACAACCGTACCCTCGAATCCGCATCGTAGAAAATGGGGACAGGTGGCGAGGATAATAGGGCCTGAAAAGTAACAGAAAGTACGAACAAAAAATAATACGTATGAAAAAGTACGAATGATACGGCAAGGTGCGACTCCCGACAATTCATAACTGGCATGGGTTAGGAATCACCTGACTGACTCATGACTGACTGACTGCTAATGTCGCCTAGTGAAGATATGACGACATATGACGACAGCTTTGAGGCCATTCTGGACAAGTACAACGCTGTAGGGCTTCAGACGTACGTGAATCAGTTCAGCAAAATCTTTGGATCACCCCTTGACCGTACAATAGCCGCTTTTGGCGGTGCAATTTCTCGCGAACACGCGCCTTCAGAATCGCGCCTGACGCGACTGGCGCCAGTTAGTAGTTACGCACCATGAAGACGAGCAATCTCATGAGCCCCGCACTAACCTCGTGCAACCAGGTTACCAAGAATTAATATTGGCGCGCACATGCCCATTTTTGAAGTAAACAGACAAGTGAAGTGTATCAGAAAATCGAACACCACGTAAAAATTATCTTGTTCCCAGCTCGCCGATCCTGTATTCCGTGCAAACTCCATTTTTTATGAGCGCTTGAAGGAGGCGTTTCAACCTGAGGAGCGAAATTGCGAGCTGGGCATGGTCCCTTGGCGTGACGCCTGCCTGCCACGTGACGATGGGCGCAGGATTCACGCACTGTAAGCGCCATTCGACGACGGTTCGTGACTGGGGCGTGCAATTTGGTGGGCATACCCGCTTTGTAATTGCCCCTGTTGGGATTTGGCGGTTGTGTGCTAGTGTTCCGGTTGCACATCGCTGCCTCTCATAGATAGCCCAGGCGGCCGCCGGTCCTGCGCTGCATACGAATCTGCTGGCAAAGCCTACACTATGATTGCGCATTTCCGGTTATAATGACCTATGGGGGGGAGACTTGTAAGTCATGAGCGACCCACGAGAGAGACGAATCTTAGACGGCTACTCCCAGGCGAGCCCGATGCTGGTGGGTCCGAGCGGCGTTGCCGAGCAACCGGGTTCTGCGCACTATGGGTCGCAGTACGGGCAGGAATTCTTCCTGCCGCAATTCGCCGGCGCCAACCAGACGAGAGGCTATGACGACCGGCACCAGGCCGAGGCGTTGCAGTGGCCGTATCATGGATCGCATCTTGCCGGCCACCCAGCCGTGCCTGCTGGCTACCAAGCGTCCTCGATGCATGGAGGGCAACAGGTCGGTTCGGTGCGCGTCCGTCCGCCACACATTCGTGCGGCTAGGGACGCAGGGGAATGCCCTGGTAACACGCAGAGTCTCTTCATGCAGGAATATAACACCCTAAACCCTAAAACAGTCACGATGCTGGATTCCCATGTCACACTATTTATAGGGGTGGTTGTCTTGGGAAGCCATCGCACACAACAAGTGTCCAAAGGTTTTTCCACCGCTAGGGGTACCAATCCCGTCCGCATGAGGATAGCCGCGTGAGGGTAGCCACATCAGGGGGGCTCCCCATCTGCCTGCACATGGTTTGTGCACGGATGGAGGTAACCAATGCGGCGTCCGCTGCTGGTGCACATTAGCACATGGCCCTCACGCCCTACAGGGCCTCTTAGCCCCCATCCCTTGCGCCGTCGCCTGTTCTATCCTGCGCTGCAAGCACCGATAGGCTGCGCATGTACTAGCAAACATACTAACTAGCGAACGCTGTGACGGACCTTCTAGCGCACTACAAACCTGCGAACACCGGGGCTGGTGGTGGTTAATGGGGGGGGGGGGGGGGGGGGGGGGGGGGTATATCCAACAGGGCAGGCGCCATTTTTACACCTGCACTCCTGTCTATTCACTGTGTTTGGCCATCTGCCTGTACACCCGGTCACTATAGCGGCTGGATGGCTCATGACATCCACTTGGCTGGCTCGTGTCAAGCGTCAGTTTGGAGTGGGCCTTCTTGGTAGCCACCCGCCGCAACGCTGTGGCACATCCTGTCGCGCCTTCATCAAGGCTGGATGTTAGCTCGGTGTGATGGGTCAGGGGAAGCGGCAGGGGCAGGGCACGGAAGGGGAAGGGGAGGGGAAGGGGAAGGGGAGGGGAAGGGGAGGGGGAAGGGGAGGGGGAAGGGGAGGGGGAAGGGGAGGGGGAGGGGAGGGGAGGGGAGGGGGAAGGGGAGGGGTAGGGGAGGGGAAGGAGGGGGGGGGGAGGGGGGGGGGAGGGAGGGGGAGGGGAGGGAGGGGGAGGGGAGGGGAGGGGAGGGAGGGGGAGGGGGAGGGAGGGGGAGGGGAGGGGAGGGGGAGGGGGAGGGGGAGGGGGAGGGGGAGGGGAGGGAGGGGGAGGGAGGGGGAGGGGGAGGGGAGGGGGAGGGGAGGGGGGGGAGGGGGGGAGGGAGGGGCCGGGGGAGGGCAGGTAGCGCCAGCCTTCGATAATGATGAGCGGTGGCTGCCATTGCCCGGTGGTTCCATCATTAGGGGGCGGGCAACTTTGTTCTGCTTGTTTTCATGGATGTGACAACCGCCGCCCCCCCCCCCCCAACAAGGTTGCAGCAGCGAGTGAGACAGGGAACCCCTTCACACATGGCCTGCATGGGCTGCGGGTGGGGGGAAGCGAGGTCCAGGCAGAGTCGACGGCAATGGGGGCCAGGGGGGTTCTGCATGGATCGGGTGGTGGAGGAATGGGGTGGAGGAATGGGGTGGAGGAATGGGGTGGAGGAATGGGGTGGAGGAATGGGGTGGGGGGAAGGTGGAAAAGTGCAAGGTGTGGGCAGGAAGTTTGAATGCGGGGTTGATGCGGGGGCAGGCAGAAGGGCGCTTAAGGGGTGGAAGGTCTGCATGGGTGTACGATCTCAACCAGGCGACCTCGAATGGCTGTCAGAGGGTGTGCAGCTCGCCTGATGGTCAGGCAGGCTGGCTGGGCGTGATTGCAGGCCTAGGAAGGGTATTCTCTGGGGTTGCATGCAGAGGGACCAAGAGTCTAGCGCGTGGTCCAATTATGGGGCCAGGGCCCCTGGGGTGGTGCGGCTGTGGGGTTTACGTGCTGGGAGTGTGTGTGGAGGGGGTTGAGTGGTGTTGGCTTCATGCCATGTGTGTGCTGGACGCTGAATGTTCCGCTTTTTTGCTGATCCTCGACTTCCATGCTGATCCTCTGGTTGTCGATGCTTCCCGCTGGCATTGGGAATAAGTGGTTGACTCCTTTGTCGACGAATGCTGCTGTCAACCCCGCTGCTTTGACAGGCCTATCCCGCAGTGGACGGCGATGTCTACTCCGGTCACCCTGGGTACCCTGCGAGCCAAGCTGAGGCTTATAACCCTGCGGCACATTCCCCGGGTGCTTTGATGCAGCAGTATTGGCAGCCGCAGCAGCAGCAGCAGCAGCAGCAGCAGCAGCAGCAGCAGCCACAACAGCCACCGCAACAGCAGCAGCAACAGCCACAACAGCAGCAACAACCGCAGCAGCAACAACAACATAAATTGCAGCAATCGCAGTTGGAGCAGCAGCAGAAGCAGTTGAATCAGCGACAGCAGCGGTTGCAGCAACAGCAGCAGCAGCAGCAGCAGCAGCAGCAGCAGCAGCAGCAGCAGCAGCAGCAGCAGCAGCAGCAGCAGCAGCAGCAGCAGCAGCAGCAGCAGCAGCAGCAACAACAACAACAACAACAACAACAACAACAACAACAACAACAACAA